>JABEZY010274124.1:0-19638 GCA_013467495.1 Gossypium gossypioides
ATCACAATACTCATATAATCGCATAACATTCAAGCATATATCACAATACTCATATAATCACATAACATTCAAGCATACATCACAATACTAAAAAACATGTTTATAGATAAATTGCATAATGGTCACATGTCATATAAACACATAACACAATACATACATATTCATAGTTTAAGATAATTCGACACTTGAGCTATGAAACATAAAAGTGAGATCTATCATCACTCATTGGATACACGGATCTCCAATACACCACATAGACTCATAGAGTAAAAAATGTCCAAAAAGTGAAGCATAAAGCTAACACTTTCCTTATTTCCCCTCACATGTCTCGTTGAATGGAGCTTAGCTCATATTTCCTTATCTTTCCAACATGTCCCAGGGCTTCAATGCCCAAAATCACTGTACATATAGGTGAGTACTCACAATCCTATAACATGCCAACTATATCCAATGGTTTCAAGATCACAAGGCCAAAATATCTTAAATCAAACACATCACTTATCGATTATTCGTGCACAATCACTAAATATTTTCATCTTTAGTAAAACACTATCACTAACATTTAACATATACATAACATGTATACATTTGCTAAATTCCTAGAGTAGGGGTTTAGGCTATTACTAAATTCCTAAATAACGCATTGAATCATGTCCACAAGCAATTATCCCAAACACTCACCAATAGGCTTTCGCCGAAAAATCGAAAGCTTAAACTAGCCATTCCTAGCTCGTAGATGGTCCTAGCAAATCTGAAGCTTCAGTACAATAATTCACACAACAATACATACAAAAATCAACCAATGGCTCACCACAAGCAATAAAAAACATAAGCCTAAGCTATGTTCTCATGTAACCGGAACCTTTAACATAACCAACTTGAAATCCAAATATCTCGATCTACACTTAGTCTTTTCATCTAAAACGAGTTTCATTCATCTAATTATTCATCTACGGCTAATTCCCAACCTTTAAACTATAATAAAACACTCAATTCATGGTATCGACTTTTTTGACATGTTTTAAAGCTATTTTTTGAAAATTAATTAAAACGTTAAAAATTATTAATGAAACTTAAAAGTAAGTTTAGAAACCTTCTAATCAAGTAAAAATACTTTGAAACCACGTTTTTACTCAAAATCTTAAAATCTACCATTAACGACCCAATTTTTGGCTTTTATTTAAAACATGTGATTTAACGACTAATAATTCAGTTTTAGGGACTAGATAACATTTAAAACTAATTAGAAGTTGAATCGTTACCTTAAATGATGAAAAACAAGCGTTTGATCAAAAATTCAAAAAAATCGAAAGCTTGACAATGGAGAAAACTATGGTGTTTTTGGGTGTTTTTCTTAGCTTCTATGGAGATTTATAACTTAAGAGATGATAGAAATAAAAAAGAATTAGGATTTGGAATTCAAAATCGATTAGGAGAGTTGGGAGAACTATGTATGGCACAAGTATGAGAGGAGAAAAAGACTAACATGAAAATAAAACTATAAATGGGGGTTTTTAGGTTGTGGTTTAAAATCAGGTCTAATTGCCTCTTAAAAACTCACAATTTTGAATCTTTTACAAATCAGTCCAATTTTCAAAATTAAAGGTATTTCAAACTCATTTTCAGAAATTGATTTAATTTTCTAAAAACAATAGTAAAAAAAATTACCGATAAATCATGTCGTAAAAATTTCGAACACTCTAAGGCTAAAATCTCTAAAATACTCTTAAAACTCTTAGGTCCTATTTTGGGGTGTTACAGTATCACCTGGAGAACAATATCGCTTGGCGGATAGAATTACCTAGCGGATGCAATTCACAACTTCTTTTAGAGTTAATATTTGTGGAAGTTAGTATTCTTTTTTAAAGAATATAATTTTAATATCTTCCATGATTTTCTCTAAAAAGTAAAAGAGGGAATTATTTCATGTTAATATATTATATTAATAAAAGGAATATAATGCCTAATTATGTGGGGGTGAATGAGTAAGAAAAACTCAAAGGGCCTAGCAGTTGGATTTTGGATTCTCTTTAAAAGATTTCAAAAAGTTTTTGATGTTTGTGTTTAATTGGGTGGACTACGTAAAAGCCAAAACATTTTGTTGCGGATAGGATTGACATTGTCTAAAGGAATCCAACCAACATTGTTATTCATCATTATTCAGTTTTAAAAGGTATATATTCAACCCGACACATTCCTCGTACATGGATCCGTAGTTGATGATTATTGGAATAGTAGATCTACTATTTTATTAGATTTGGGTTATCTTAAATACATGCATGTTAGCTCTAAACATAGATGAATGCATGGCTTGTTCTTAGACTTGATTTAATTCTGAAAAGGTTAAGTGAGTTGGATCGTAATCAAATGATACAAGCGAGTACTCAAACGAATACTCGTAGCACTCTAGACATAGAGTTGCGTTCTATACATAGAAAGGAAGGAGAGTGTTAGGTATCGTTCTTGAGACTTATAGACATACAAATTCTTAGAATGGTAGCTTAAAGTCTAGCTCTCCAAAGAAGCAGACTGTAGTAGTTATACTTTGAACAGTAAGTTGGTTAAGGTTTTGCCATGGCATTATTATGTTATAAAGATATAATCTGAGTAATTCCAACCTTCCCTTTCAATAGTATAAATCCTCCCAACTTTGTCCCGTAGATTTTCCACAACAATTTATTCATATTTGATTTAATGTTTCATATATTAATAGTCATCATCAAATTGTTATTATGTTCATTTTGCTATAACTTAATTAGTATAGTTCATAGTGATAACTCAACCATTTTAATCCATTCCGATCCATGTGGAGACGATCTCACTTATCACTTTATTACTTGATTCGATGTGTATACTTGCACATTCGCATCACATGCGACAAGTTTTTGGTGCCGTTGCTGGAGGTCAATAATTTGGTGAAATTTGGTTGTTATTATCTATTTAATTTTTCTAGTTTTATCTTACTTAGTTGTTTTTTATTCTTGATCAGGTTTGCTGCTAGTTTATAAGTAGAGGTATTCCCGAGAACAAAGAGTATTCTTTTGACACAGAAATTGAGAGAACTTTAAGGAGAAGGAGAAAATAATTGTAAGAAATGGCAATGATTGGAAATGATCTAGACAGATAAGATCTATTACATCCGAATGGTAAGGACGCTGATATTCCTCCCGTGAAGATGATAGAGATAGACCCATTAGAGAACATGTAGTGCCAATCTTGGATGATTTGAATTCAGGGATTATCAGGCCACATATTCAAGGTCAGCATTTTGAGTTGAAACCAGTGATGTTTCAAATGCTACAAACAGTAGGATAGTTTAGTGGATTACCTGCTGAAGATCCATGGTTGCATTTAAGACTCTGTTTAGAGGTCCGTGATTCACTCAGGCAACAAGGTGTTCCTGAAGATGCCCTGAGACTCAAGCTATTTCCTTATTCATTGCGAGGTCATGCTAGAGAATGGTTGAATGCTTTGCCGTCAGGAACGGTGGCATCTTGGAATGAACTTTATTAGAGGTTTTTGTTAAGGTAAAATCCTTAAAATATGAATGCCAAATTAAGGAATGATATTACCTCTTTTTAGCAATTTGAGGATCAGACATTGTATGAAGCTTGGGAGTGATTCAAAGAATTAATTAGAAAATGCCCGATGCATGGTTTCCAAGTCTGGACGCAGATGGAAATGTTTTACAATGGATTAAATGCACATACAAGAATGGTAGTTGATGCATCTGCCAATGACACTTTACTAGATAAATCGTATAATGAGGCATATGAGATTCTGGAAAGGATAGCCAATAATGATTATCAAAATCCAACCACAAGAGTAGGTACTGGCATAAGAGTTGTTGGAGCTATGGAGCTTGATGTGGTCACTTCATTAATAGCTCAAGTATCATCCGTAGCTAATATGATTAAAATAATGTAGAGACAAGCTGTAGTGCAGGAAATGAAAATAGTTGAGCTAACATGTGTTTATTGTGGAGAATATCATGTTTTTGATGAATGCCCATCGAACTTAGCCTCAGTATATTACATGGGAAATTTCAATTGAAATAATAACCCTTATTCCAATACGTATAATCCAGGATGTAAACAACATCCTTATTTCAGTTGGAGTAATCAAGGGGTGGGAAATTCCAGTAATGATGTTCGACATAATGTCACAAGTACACCACCTGGATATAATCAACCCATGTCATGAAAAAATGTTCAACAAAGTTCAGCATCATCTTCTTCATCTGTGAAGCATTGTTGAAGGAATACATGTCCAAGAATGATGTTGTAATTTAGAGTCAAGCTGCAATTCTAAGAGCTTTAGAAAATTAAGTGGGGAAAATTGCCAATGCATTAAGCTCAAGACCGCAAGGAGCATTGCCGAGTGATACTGAAAATTCAAGATCTCAAGAAAAGGAGCATTGCAAAGCCATTCCACTCAGAAGTGGTACTCACTTACCTGAAATTGTTAATGATGCCACTATTGAAGAAGATAGCTCAATTTTAAACATAAGAAGAATTCAGAACCAGTAGGGGAGCAATATACAACTGAGAAGATCAAACAGAAAAATGTTGAAGCATAATTAGCTCGTGTTTCCAATAAGAATGCCACGATAAAACAACCTCAACAATTCGAAGGAAGGCCACCTCTACCATTTCCTCAGCGATTTCAGAAGTTGAAGCAAGATTTTCAATTTAAAAAATTCTTGGATGTCCTAAAGCAACTTCATATCAACATACCATTGGTGGAAGCATTAGAGCAAATACCCATTTACGCAAAGTTCATGAAGGACATATTGTCAAAGAAGCGTAGATTAGGGGCACTTGAAACTGTTACTCTCACTGAAGGGTGCACAGCAATGTTGATGAACAAATTGCCACCAAAACTGAAGAACCTAGGGAGTTTTGCTATTCCTTGCTCAATTGAAAATCATTATGTAGGCAAAGCATTATGTGATTTAGGTGCAAGTATAAATTTAATGCCTATGTCTATTTTCAATAAGTTAGGAATTGGGAAGGCGAGACCCACAACAGTAATGCTGCAACTACCTAATCACTCTTATGCACATCCGGAAGGTAAAATTGAAGATGTGGTTGTAAGAGTTGACAAATTTATTTTTCCAGCAGATTTTATTATTCTGGAATGTAAAGCTGATAAAGAGGTACCAATTATTCTTGGAAGACCTTTTCTAGCCACTAGTAGAACATTAATTGATGTGCAGAAAGGTGAATTAACAATGAGGGTTAATGACCAGCAAATAACTTTTAATATTTTCGATATTATGAAGTGTGCAAGTGAGAATGCAAAATTTCATGCCATTGGGTCTATCGATATAGAGTAGAGGAAGAATTGGCAAAATTTTGTCATAACAATTATGACAATAAAGTAGACCTATTTGAGTTGACTGAAGTGGAAATAATTGAAGAACTTAGTGAACTAATAGAGGCTAAGCAACTTGAAAATAGGTCAAGGAGGAGTTTTGAATATTTAGATTTATCAGATCGTTCTTTTAAGCCTCCTCGACCTTCCATAGAGGACCCTTCTACTTTGGAGTTAAAGCCTTTTCCACTACATTTAAAGTACACCTACTTGGGAGACAACAACACTTTGACAGTAGTTATCTCTGCAGAGTTAAGATTTGATCAAGAGGCTAAACTGTTAGAAGTCTTGAAGAGATCTAAAAAGGCCTTGGAGTGGACAATTGCTAATATCAAGGGAATCAATCCTGCCATCTACATGCATAAGTTTTTACTAGAGGATTGCCATGACAATTCTATTGAGCACCGGAGAAAACTAAACCCCATTATGAAGGAAGTCGTCAAGCAGGAGATTATCAAATGACTTGATGTTGGAATAATATACCTTATTTCTGATAGTTTGTGGGTGAGCTATGTTCAATGTGTACTCAAGAAAAAGGGTGTCACCGTCATGAGCAATGACAACAACGAGCTCATTCCAACTTGTACTGTCATGGGATGAAGAGTTTCCATAGACTATCGAAAAATTAACAAAACAACTTGGAAGGACCATTTTCCTTTGTCATTCATTGATCAAATGCTAGATAGATTAACGAGGAAAGCCTTTTATTACTTCTTGGATGGTTATTCAGGGTATAACTAGATTGCCATAGCTCCTACTGACCAAGAGAAGACCACGTTCACGTGTCCCTTTGGAACCTTTACTTTTAGACGAATGTCGTTTGGATTGTACAATACCCTTACAGCATTTTAGCGTTGCATGATGACAATATTTTCAAACATGGCGGAAAAATTTTTGGAAGTTTTTATGGATGTCTTCTCAGAGTTTGGCGATACTTTTGAGAGTTGTTTACAAAATTTGGAGCTAGTTCTTTGTCATTGTGAAGAAACGAACCTTGTTCTAAATTGGGAAAAATGTCATTTCATGGTCTGTGAAGGCATTGTTCTGGGACATAAAATTTTATAGCAAAGGATTGCCATAGGCAAAGCGAATATTGAGGTTATTGAGAAATTGCCACCACCCATACAGTTAAAGGTATTTGAAGTTTCCTTAGCCATGCAGGATTTTATCGATGATTTATTAAGGATTTTTCGAAGATATCCAAACCCATATGTGCATTGTTAGAACATAATAGAGCTTTCAATTTTACTGAGCTTTATGTGCAAGCATTTGAGGAATTGAAAAAGTAACTAGTAACAACACCAATTGTCATAGCATCGAATTGGACATTACCTTTTGAACTTATGTGCAATGCCAATGATTTCGTTGTAGGAGCAGTACTTGGGAAAATGAAGGATAAAGTGTTTCATGCCATCTACCATGCAAGCCGGACACTAACAAATATGTAGTTGAACTACACTACTACTGATAAGGAACAATTGGTTGTGGTATTTGTATTTGAAAAATTTCAGATCCTATTTAGTTGGCACCAAAGTTACAGTTTATATGTATCATTTTACAATTAAGTATTTGGTGACCAAGAAAGACGGCAAGCTAAGGTTAATTCGATGGATATTATTACTACAAAAATTTGATCTTGAAATTTGAGATAGGAAAGGCACAGAGAATCCAATGGCTGATCACTTGTCAAGACTTGAAGCAGGCAATGGCGATAGTAATGTTCAACTCATTAAGGAGGATTTCCTAGATGAGCGACCGCTGGTTGCCACGACATTACCTTGGTATGCCAATATCGTCAATTTTCTAGTAAGTGGATTGCTGTCACCTGAGCTCAACAGTCAAAGATGAAGGAAATTTCTTTATGATACCAAACAATATTATTGGGATGAGCCATTTTTATTCAAACATTGTACAAATCAAATAATTTGGAAATGTGTTCCAGATGACGAGATTCATAGTGTTTTGCACCACTGCCATTCAACAGCATATGGAGGACATTTCAGGGGAATGTAAACTGTTACAAAAGTTCTTCAATCTGGCTTTTATTGGCCAAACATGTTTAAAGATGCACATGACTTTTACCAAGGTTGCGATCGTTGTCAACGAACTAAGAACTTATCAAAGAGATATGAAATGCCATTGCAAAATATCTTAGAAGTTGAGTTGTTTGACGTGTGGGGAATCGAATTTATGTGTCCATTTCCACCTTCTTGGGGCAATATATACATACTTGTGGTGTAGATTATGTCTCCAAGTGGGTTGAAGCTGTCACTCTCCCTGCTAATGATGCCAAATCAATAATGAAGTTCTTGCATAAGAATATTTTCACCAGGTTTTGTACACCTCGTGCCCTTATTAGTGATGAAGGCTCCCATTTGGACTGCAAATTAGTTGCTATTGCCTTGAATAGATATGTTGTCAAACATAAGATTGCCATGAAATACCATCCCCAGACAAATAGACAAGCGGAGGTCTCTAATAGAGAGATTAAGCAAATTTGGAGGAAGTAGTTAATCCCACACGTAAAGATTGGTCATCCAGATTGGATGAAGCTTTATGGGCATATCGTACTGCATTCAAGACACCATTGGGAATGTCGCCTTTCAAGCTTGTCTATGGGAAGCCTCATTATTTACCGGTTGAACTTAAACATAAAGCATTTTGGGCAATTAAGAAATTGAACATGGATTGGGTTATTGCTGGTAGTAACTGACTACTTGAACTGAACGAGATGAAGGAATTTAGAGCTCAGATTTACAAGAATCACCAACTGTACAAAGAAAAGACTAAACGATGACATGATAAAAAGATTTTGCCACAACAATTTATACCTGTACAACAAGTGTTGTTGTTCAATTCCAGACTTAAGTTGTTTCCTGGCAAATTGAAGCCTCGCTGGTCAGGACCATTTGAGATAGTTCATGTTTACCCTCATGAAGCTGTAAAAGTCAAAGATGTCAAGACTAGCATTACTTTTAAAGTCAATGGCCAACGTTTAAAGCATTATTGGGGTGTTCCTTTGAATCGAGATAAACTTTCCATTCCTCTTCGAACTACGGAGTGTGTAAATTTGCATTTATCTCTTTGCTTTATTTGCTTTCCATTTCTTTGATTAGTTAATTAATTTTTATTTTTTTATTTGCAGGTATATTATGGGCTAGGCCTTGTAGTTTAGTGGATAGCCCTTTTGAAACAATTACAAATTTTTTCTTTGCAGGTATATTACGGACTAGGCCACAATTTCAGCCTTCTTATCACCCACATAATAACCCTATTTTCTCTCACTTTTACCTTAATCGATTCATTTTCTTTCATGGTTACTAACAATGTCTTCTCCTTCACCATTTTCCTTGTTTATTCCATAACTATAAAGTTCTCATTTTTATTTTACAGTTACTCTTTCTTGCTCAAATGGCTCGACATGCTACTCCCTCGGTGTCACCGAGAACATTTTTCAACAAAGCTGCTGAAGAGAGGTACACCACGAACAAATCTAAGCGACCCTTCTGTGTGGAGAAAGGTTTTCTTTTTCAAGACGCAGCTGATCGGTTGTTAACATCACAGCAATAATGTGCAACCATACACTATCGATGCAAGTATAGTAGACAGATGTGAGTCTGTTGGATATCGATCCCACAGGGATGGTAGTCTTTTGTTTATTAATGTCGATGCACAACTAGATAGAAACAAGATAAATTGTGGGAATAGTTGTCGAAGCAATAAACTGAAAACAATAAAATAAAATATGATAATGATAAACTGGGATCCCCAACATGAATCTTCAGCAGAATACTAAGTGCTCACAAGGTACAAAAATATAGGTGATTGTCGAGGCAATAAAATTCAATGTATATCTTACCCAATGTTACTCCCCTATTTAATCTGAGACTTAAACATGCATATTAACCTCACCTTCCGATGATGGTAGTAAGGAACTATTAAGAACAACTGGACTAAATTCCTATAATCCTCACTCAACTTCCGTTGAAATGCTTGTTGGCTCAAATTGTCACTGCACTTTCCAGTGTCAGTGACTGTAATTACACTTTCGTGTTAAAAAACATTCAAACCCCAAGATTTAACCCAAAATTCATTTCTACTTCCATACAACAGAAAATAGAGAATAATCACCAGCATTTAGAAAAAAATAAGAAAGAATCGAGTGGAGAATACTATTCCCAGACAACTCGACTGAATCTCTCTATTCCCTCTTGTCACGCACTTAGGTCTCCTCGTCAGCAGCTAGCCTGCATCTGGTTTTCATATTGGCTCCCCCGTGTGAGGCTTAAGCTGCCATGCCCGCAAGCTTCAAGGTAGGATGATGAAAATGATGATGGGGAAAAAAGCTCTCTTTTTCTTCTTACGTCTACCTTTTATGTCCTCCTCCAACAGTATAGGTGTCCTTTCCTAAAAATTATTCTTTCCTTGTACGTACAGGTTGGTTATGCTAGACTGGACAGCTCACGTAGTTTTGGTTCTTATCCAAATAGCTGTCAGGTGCGGCGACAATTCTAGATGCAATCTGGAATTAACTTATTCTGCGACATTGCAGGTAGCTGTCAGGTGCGGCGACAATTTCGGATGTAATCTGGTATTAACTTATGCGGCGACATTAATGTAATAAGATACCAAAATTAGGGATAAAATAGGCTAGGATTCACTGAGTTATAAAATGCAATTTATTAAACTAAAAATGCTAAAATGTATGCTAAGAATAACTAAATGGGAACAATTTAACCAATAAGTAAGGGGAAAACTTACGTTCTTTCTAGTGCTATCACACCCCAAAACTTGAATTTTTTACTTGTCCTCAAGTAAATTAGAAACTAGCAAGGCTACAAAAAATTTTACTAAGGCAAATAATATTTCTAGCAACTTGAACCCTCTAAATTCCCAATGGATGAATCACATTCAGATAGAAGAATATTGCATCGACAATTCATAAGCATGAATGAATAAGGTTGCAACTTCATCAATGCTAGCATAATGCTTCAAACCCTAAGTTCTATCTACCATTACAACATTTATTGTACAATACTAAGTATATATATACATATTATTATTTTTTTCAGAATAAGGGATATCGTTGCATTATGGTAACCTTGTTCCTGAGAAGTAATGATTGGGTGCAACAAACCCCCAGGGAGTACGTAATTGTGTTGACACACACTCATGCAACAACAGCCTTTGGCCAGATTGATTTTTCTAACGCTTGTATTGGATTGTTCCCTTTTTGACCTTCCATACTACAACCACTTTGGAGTGTCTCTACTTTATAACTATATATACATATATAAGCAGCTGTAAAAAGCAGATTCATTCAAGATTTAAGGAATGATGGAAATCATCTATTACTAATGCAACCTAATCCATTCATCAAAGAATTGAAGCTACAACCTTTTGTTAAATTTATCCAACTCATTCATTACTAATTTACATGATTTAAGAATTAAGCATCGAATGTAACTAAAAATTTGTTTTGAACAATTTTCATTAACTATAATTAACCTTACATGCTTCATTTCTAAATTTTTATTTTGAAATGTGGGTGCGTTTCCAAGCCCCATGTACATTCTCCCAAACTTAAATTTTGCATTGTCTCCAATGCACTCACATGAAAATGTAATGATAATAAAAATGCAATGACAATATATACTTACCAAAATAAATCCTACAGCTACATGTAATACATGAATACTATAACTAAAGCTTAAAATAAACTAACTCAGTTATCTGCAGCCATCGATGTGGCTGTATGATGTTTCTTTCTCCTCCTTCTTTCATTTTTATCCTTAAAGCGCTTCCTTTTCTTTTCTTTGGGCTTTGCACGGTCTTCGAATTGCTCCTTAATACCTGAATCTGCCCCGGCATCATCGACTGCTATTTGTGGAGGAGAGGTCACTTGGAGTGGTCCAGTGTAGACCACTATTGCCAATGAATTACATTGCTCCTCACTGGTTACCTCAGTAACTTCTATCGGTCTCGCTCAAGTTCACTCCAAATTATCAATATTTGTACCCACAGACTCTGGTGCTGTGACAATCTTCTCAACAAAATCTTCTTCTTCTTTTTCTTTCTTATTTTTAGCAACTTTTTCTTCTTCAGTGACCACTTCCTCTTCTGCAGCAACAAATTCCTTCTCAACAACAATGCCTTCTTGACCAGCAAAAATATCATCCTCAAACAAGCTATCAATCTTTCGTAGGCATTCTTCAATGTCACTAGGTTCCTCTTCTTTCTCAGTATCAGAGACCTGCATAATGGGTAGGGATGCCACCGGTCTATCTCAGTCTTCTTAGTGGTCATCCAAGAAAGAGAGGTCATAATTGCCAATGATTGGTGGAAACACAGGAAATTTTGGTAGTGGGAATAGGCTTAGTTGGCCTAATATGGCTATAATAGAACTATTCCAGGCTCTGATATAAGCATAGAACAAATTCTGCGATTTCTCCATATCTTCAATTGTAGCCACAACCCTGATCTGCTTGTTGTTGATGGAATTGATCATTTTTTCGACATCCTTCAGTTTGCGCCATAATAATGTCTCTGCATGCAGGTTTGTTCCTTTGCTGTCGGCTTTGGCTTTGCCCTTTCTTGTCTTGCTGGTCTCTGCCTCCTTTAGTATCGGTGTGTCCTTGCCTCGAGTCATTCTTTCTACAGAGGCTTCATTGCTGCGCATTAAGCTATTTCTTGGTGAAGTGTTTCACCCACATCAATTTTTCTGCAATTGACAATAGAATGTATTAGACACATTCTGTCTAGGGTAACTATTATGCTGTGAGTGGAGGGTTTGAGCCTGTAGTTGACAAAATGAAACTAAATTTTACCTTACAACGTCAGGAAGTGACGGTGCATTTTATAGTTCTTTTGATTGGAACCCATCCACACCACTCCCTCGATACATAAGTCTCTCATCAACAAGTCTCGTTTTTCATTTGTGATGTCATTATTGAACTCAGAGTGTTCTTTGACATCGACCTTGGTGTTGTATAACTTATTGATTTTTGCAGTGTCCCATGGTATTAAACCTTCTCGAACAAAAATAAACTCTAACTCATGATCGTAGAGATTAGCATAGAACTCACGTACCAGTGAAGGCGAGTAACTTCCAGGATGGGTGCAAAAAGTTTCCTATTTTAACTTCGAGATGGTTTTAGAGCCTTGTTTACCCAAGTGTTGTTGTGGCGAAAGGCAAATGCACTGCTCGGGATAGAAGTTGCGCTTCAATATGTTGTCGTGAAATCGTCCCTTAGCCGCTTTATTCAAAAAGGTTACTGGCTCCTTTGTCAGCACTGGCCTAGGGGATTTCGATTCACAGGCTATGGTAGTAGAGGACACATGTTCCCCAATAGATTTGGTAGCTTTCTTGACTAAGCCTCTTGTTTTGGCCAACTTCTTTTGAGGGAGAACGGTTTAAAGGTAAAAATATATGATTGTTAGAAGAGAAAAGAAATAAAAATGGTTGCTTAAATGCATTATAGTCGGTATAGTAGGAGAGGATTTGTAATGGGTGAATGAAGAAGATGGAGAGGTGTATTGTTTTGTGGAGAGATATAAGGCTGGCGGGAAGAGTTGTGTCTAATAGAAATTGTGCCCGCTTAGAAAGATACAATGGCTGAGTGATTTTTTGATCTAACAGTTGAATCTGATTTCTCTGAATTCTAATGAGTTATAAATGGTAATACAGACTTATGGAATGCACTGACAGCAAGATTGCAATGCATCGGCAATGGTAACTAATTATTCTGTAAAAAGGAAGCAAAACAAGTTTTAACAAAACATAAATAAAATAAATTAAAATTATGGAGTAATAATTAAAAATTAAACTTTTCGACCAATTTAATGGTCTCTGCCTACTTTTGGTCATTGTTGCCAAAATAGTGTTTCAGCCTCTATCCATTTACTTTGAACTGGTGTCCGTCACATAAATCTCGAATTGTGACTGCACCATGAGGAAATATGATGGCAACTTGAAAAGGTCTAGATCAACGTGAACGTAATTTACCTCAGTGCAATTCGAGTCGAGAATTGAATAATAAAACCTGTTGACCCGCGATAAATTGTTGCTATAAAATAATCTTATCATGCCATCATTTGGTCTTTTCCTTGTAAATTGCAGCATTTTCATAAGCATTTCTCCTAATCTCCTCTAGTTTAGTGATATCCAACAGTATTTTCTTTCCAGTCGCTTCATAGTCCATGTTCACTTGCTTAATTACCCACATTGCTTTGTGTTCCAATTCAACTGGCAAGTGACATGCTTTCTCAAAAACCAATTGATACGGCGACATCCCTAATGGAGTTTTGTATGTTGTCTGTAATGCCCATAAAGCGTCATCCAATCAGAAAGACCAATCTTTCCTCGAAGGGTTTACAACCCTTTCAGGAATAGTTTTAATTTGTCGATTCGATACTTCGGCTTGTCCATTGGTTTTCGGATGACAAGTAGTAGCCATTCTATGATTAACTCCATATATCTTTAGTGAAGTCACCACTTGATTGAAATGAAAGTGTGTACCCTGATCACTAATCAATGCCTTTGGTGTGCTAAAGCGGGTGAGTATATGCTTGTGAAAAACTTTTAGCACTGTCTTTACATCATCCTTTGGGACTACAATAGCTTCCACCCACTTCGAGATGTAGTCAATAGCTACTAATATATAAACATTTCCAAATGAGCTCGGAAACGGTTTCATAAAATCCATGCCCCAAACATCAAATAATTCAACCTCTATAATTGGCTGCTGCAACATTTCATTGTGTCGAGATATGGAACTGGTGCACTGACACCTATCGCATTGATTCACAAAATTGTGGGTGTCTTTGAATAATGTTGGCTAGTAGAATCCTGATTGGAGAACTTTAGTAGCAGTTCTCATACAACTGAAATGACCTTCATAAGGAGCATCATGACAATACTTCAGGATTGAAAGCATCTCCTTTTCCGGAACACAACGTCGAATGATGTTGTCAGTACATACCTTGAATAAATATGACTCGTTCCAATGATACTTCATTACGTCATGAAGAAATCTTTCTTTTTTGTTGCCTGTGACACCCAATGGGAGTTTTCCACACACTAGATAATTAACAAAATCCGCATACTAAGGAGTTGCATATACAGCAAATAACTTCTCATCTGGGAATGCGTCGACAATTTGAAGTATGTTTCCATCTTCGCTGCCAACTTCCAATCCAGACAGATGGTCTACAAATTGATTCTCTGAACCCTTATGGTCTTTTATCTCGATGTCAAATTCTTGCAATAGTAATATCCAACGTATCAATCTTTGTTTGGCATCCATTTTCACAAAGAGATATCTCAACGCCGAATGACCAGTGAATACCATAACCTTTGCACCGACAAGATAGGAATAAAACTTGTCGAAAGCAAAGACTACTACCAGCAATTCTTTCTTTGTAGTTGTATAATTGAGTTGAGCCTCTGTAAGAGTTTTGCTAGCATAATAGATGACATCAAATATTTTTCCTTTTCGTTGTCCTAGCACTACACCCACAGCAAAGTCGATTGCATCGCACATAATTTCAAAAGGTTGAGACCAATCTGGTACAACGAAAATGGGTGCATTTACTAGCTTCTTTTTCAACTGAATAAAGGCATCCAGACATGCATCGTCAAAGAAGAATTTTCGATTCTGTCCAACAACAAGCATAAGGGCTTTGCAATTTTCAAAAAGTCTCTCATAAGCCGTCGGTAAAACCCCACATGTCATAGAAAATTGTAAATACCCCTCATGTTTGTTGGTGGAGGTAATTTCTCAATGATTTCCACCTTAGCTTTATCTATTTGGATGCCTTGACTGGAGATACGGTGTCCTAACACAATACCTTCAGTTGCCATGAAATGACATTTTTCCCAATTCAGGAGAAGATGTGTGTCCTCACATCGCTTCAGTATTTTATCCAAATTGTTAGCGCAATGATCAAAATCATTTCCATAGACTAAGAAATCATCCATAAAAACCTCTGTAAAATCTTCGATCATATCTGAGAATATTGCCATCATACACCTTTGAAATGTGGTTGGTGTATTGTAAAGACCGAAAGGCATACGGCGAAAAGCGAAAGTACCAAAGGGGCAAGTGAAGGTTGTTTTCTCTTGATCCTCCAGTGCAATAGCAATTTGATTGTACCCAGAATATCCGTCTAAAAAGCAATAATAGGCCTTTACAGCAAGCCGATCCAATATTTAGTCGATGAAAGGAAGTGGGAAGTGATACTTCCTTGTGACCGCATTCAATTTGTGATAAACCATACAAACTCACCATCCCGTGGGAATGCATGTAAGAATTAATTCATTCTTATTGTTGTGAACCACGGTGATGCCACTCTTTTTAGGTATGCCTTGCACTGAGCTTACCCATTTCTATCAGAAATCGGGTAAATAATTCTAGCATCAAGCCTTTTTATGATTTCCTTCTTGACAACTTCCTTCATCTTTTCGTTTAATCTTCTTTTCTGTTCAATCGATTGCTTGCCTTCATCTTCCAACTTGATCTTGTGCATGCAAAAAGAAGGACTAATACATTGAATATTAGCAATACTCCACGCAATAGCTCATTTATGTTGCTAGAGAATATGGACTAATTTGTCTTTTTGAGGTACATCCATTGTTACGGAGACAATAACTGGGAGAGTATTGTGATCACCTAGAAAGACATATTTAAGATTAGGAGGTAGTGGTTTCAATTCCAGAGTAGGAGCTTCTTCAATAGATAGTTTGGAAATTGGGGTTGTTCTATTGGCTAAGTTTAAGGATTCAATTTTCCATCCATGCTTGAGTTCAAGATTATTAGCTTCAACCATGCTGTCATAATCATCTAAGGATTCAGCATCAGATGTCACTGCAAACTCTTCAGAAAGTGTTGTGCTTTGGTCATTGAATTCTTCCTCAATTAGATCATCTAGCACATCAACAGTATAACATTCTTCTCTGTCCTTGCATTGAACAAATTCAGAAAACTAAAGGTGACTTGCTCATCATTAAGTCGCATGGTTAGTTCACCCTTATAAACATCAATAAGAGTTTAGCCGGTGGCTAAAAATGGTCGTCCCAAGATTATGAGAACCTCCTTGTCTGCCTCGCAATCAAGTATGATAAAATAAGTTGGAAAAATGAATTTATCCACGTAAACTAAGACGTAATTTATTTGCCCTTCAGGTTGAGCCAATGATCGATCGGCTAGTTGTAATGTCACTGCAATAGATTTCATGTGACCAACTCTCAACTTTTTGAAAGTAGATAATGGCATTAGGTTAATGCTAGCTCCCAAGTCGCATAAAGCCTTACCCAAATAATGATTGCCAATTAAACATGGGATGTAAAACTCCCAGGATCTCTCAATTTAGGGGGAAACTTGTTTGTCAAAATAACACTACAGCCTTCTGTGAGTGCAATAGTTTCAATATCTGTGAGCTTATTCTTCTTGGACAAGAGGTCTTTCATAAATTTCCCATAACTCAGAATTTGTACTAGAGCATCAACTAAAAGAATGTTGATTTGCAGTTGCTTCAGTGTGTCCAGGAACTGATGATACTGCTTGTCATGCTTATGCTTCCAAAATTTTTGTGGGAAGGGTAAAGGTAGGGATATATCTATTTGCGCCAACATATTTGATTGCGTCGACAGTTTAGAGGGTTAGACATTAGGCATATGAGTGATAATTTGTGGAACTTCTTTGTCTAATGCATTGACAAATTCTTCAGATTCAACCTTTTCATCAGTGATCACTCCATCTGTATCGTAAGGTGCTACAGTAGAGTCGATAAACGATTCGCCAATTTGTTTACCATTCCTAAGAGTGATAGCCTTACAATGTTTTTCCCCCTTGGACTAGGATTTTTCGTGTCACTAGGTAATGAGCCTGGTGATCGAGTATTCAGATTTGAAGCAAGTTGTCCTAATTGCACTTCCAATGCTCGAATGGAAGATGAATTCCCTTGTACGATAGCTTCTGTGCGAGGAATATGCTCCAGCATTAACGCCTCAAGAGTTGCTAATGGGTCAGAAGTAGAGGCTTGAGTGTACAGTTGCTGTCGATGTCCTTGAATATGTTGATTTAGTATTGAAGAGTGTTGTGGCTGCATCAAATTTTGGTGTGGATGTGTCTGGCCTTGTTGTGGATGCATTTGAGTGTGCTGATTGTATTTCTGCTGCTGTTGATTGTAATTCCCTTGTCTCAGATTATAATTGCCGTGTGTAGATGTATTCCCATATCTGAATGTCACAACATTTTGTCCAGCATTCTGAGTTCCTCAAAACTGTTGGTTGCGTGCAGAGTTGTTGTAAGAATTACCATAAAAATTGTTGCGGATGTTACTAATATAACATGCATTATCTGCATGTTGTGGACAATCTTCATAGCTATGGTTGTCACTACAATCTTCATAGCTATGGTTGTCACTACAAATCTCACAACATAAAGTAAGAAGATCAATTTACTGAGTGACTTGTATAGGTGCAACTCCACTCGTCCCTTGCATATTTTTAATCATGTTTGTGAGAGAAGAAACTTTAGCACATAATGCGGTTATTGCATCCAATTCAATCACTCCTGGAGTAGTTTTTACTTGTGCAGCTTTGTAGATAGGGCATTGATAATCATTCTGAGCAATTCTCTCAATAGTTCTCACAGCATCATTATAAGTACAATCCAGCAGAGGTCCATTGGCTGATGCGTCGACAACATTCCTTGTATGTGAATTCAACCCATTATAATAAACTGAATTTCTTTTTCTAGTTGAATGACGTGCATGGGACAGCGTCAAAGTAAAGATTTATAACGTTCCCATGTGGTGTGAAGATTTTCATCACCTAGCTGACGATAAGCAGTAATATCATTTTTAAGACGAGCATTCAGTGTCAGCGGGTTGAATGCCAAAACAAACTGTGTTGCTAGTGCATCCCAAGAAGTAATTGATCCGGCATATAGTCCAAACAACCAAGTACGGGCTTTTCCTTGTAAGGAATAAGGAAATAATTGCATTTTCAAGGCATCATTAGGAACGCCTTGTTGACTAAAGGAAGCACAGATCAATAAAAAGAATTTAAGATGTTCTCTCGCATCTTCATGTGGCAGTCCAACATATTGTCCATTAGAATTCAACATTTGGAACATTACTGGCTTGAGTTCAAAATTCCTAGCTTGGATCGTTAGCCTAACAACTTCTGGTTGTAGATCATCCAAGACAGGTAGTACAAAATCTCGTATAGTTCTATTTTGTATGCGAGCATCATGCAGCAACAATGGGTTATTAACATTTTGTTGTTGTATCGGAGGTATGGCCGTATTGTTCCTTGGTAGAGTCATATTTATTTGTTCTTAAAGTCTATTCCGAACAGTCCTTTCAATTTCTGGATCAAAATCAGCAAGAAAATCTGAATTTCTTTGGGTCATAAAATACCTAAATTGAAGTTAAAGAATCAACAAAGAAAAACTAGTTAGTGAATATGAAATATTATATAGGAAAAATAAAGTGCAAAAACACACAAAAATAAAAGAAAACATCAAACAAACGCCATCCCCGACAATGGCGTCAAAAACTTGATCGGCTGTTAACGTCACATTAATAATGTGCAAGCGTACACTATCAATGCAAGTATAGTAGACAGATATGAGTCTGTCGAATATCGATCCCATAAGGATGGTTGTCTTTTGTCTATTAATGTCAGTGCACAACTAGATAGAAACGAGATAAATTGTGAGAATAGTTGTCGATGCAATAACTTGAAAACAATAAAATAAAATATGATAATGATAANNNNGGATCCCCAACATGAATCTTCAGCAGAATACTAAGTGCTCACAAGGTACAAAAATATAGGTGATTGTCGAGGCAATAAAATTCAATGTATATCTTACCCTGCGTTACTCCTCTATTTAATTTGAGACTTAAACATGCATATTAACCTCACCTTCCGATGATGGCAATATGACACTATTAAGAACAAGTGGACTAAATTCCTCTAATCCTCACTCAACTTCTGTTGAAATGCTTGTTGGCTCAAACTATCATTACACTTTCCAGTGTCAATGACTGCAACAACACTTTCGTGTTAAAAAACATTCAAACCCCAAGATTAAATGATAAAAGCAAGATTGAATAAGATAATATTTAACCAAGAATTCATTTGTACTTCCATACAATAGAAAATAGAGAATAATCACTAAAATTCAGAAAGAAATAAGAAAGAATCGAGTGGAGAATACTATTCCTAGACAACTCGACTGAATCTCTCTA
>JABEZY010274216.1:7065-23935 GCA_013467495.1 Gossypium gossypioides
TTGTGTACAAGTTGTGATGTAAATTGATGAATATGAACAAAGATGATGTGCATTAAATCAGTAATTAAACATGTGCAATTGTGGATATTTTGACCTTTTGATCTCTTGAAACTGTTGGATATAGTTGGCAAGCCATAAGATTGTGAGTACTCACCTATATGTATTGTGTTTTTAGGCATTGAGGCCTTAGGATAGGTTGGTGAGATAAGGGAATGTGAGCTAAGCTTCATTCAATGGGAAATGTTTGGTGTGTTGGAGAGTGTTAGCTTTATGCTTCACTTTTTGGGATATGTTCAACTCTATGAGTTAATTGGTGTGTTGGAGATTCGTGTATCCGATGTGTGATGACAGAGCCCACTTTTATGTTTCATAGCCTTAAGTGCCAAATTATCATTTAAGTGTGATCATATATATTGTGATAATACGATGTGAGATGGATGCATAAACATGTGAATAATACGCTAAATAAGTTGATTTAAGTTTCATGAAAATGATAGTATGTTCTCGTAGTAAATTGCGTATGTAATTGTGATTTGGGTTGTTTTCATTTAACTTGTGAATGCATGTGAATATATATATAAGATAGACTTTTGAGTTATTAAAGCATGTATACATTATTAGTCTTGATGAATTATTATAAAATGAATTATTTGTATATGAGTTGAGTTTAGTTATACGTAAGAGTATATGCTAGTTTTATGATTTAATGAAGCCTGAATATGTTATTGTGACCTGGTTAGAATATGGTTGTGAATGTGTTATAGCATGCTCTTGTTTAACCTTTGATGTTGTGTATACATTATGGTTACTCCGACACTCACTGAGCTTGTTTAAGCTCACCCTCTTTCTTTAACCATTGTAGATATTTAGTTTTTGCGGTGTGAGTGGTGCGGGGGATACCAAGGAAGTGATCCAAGTTAGGCTTTAGTATTTGCATAGGTGGTATTAATATTATTTTTAGAACGGTGGGGATAAGGCAATGTGGTTAGACTTTGATCAATTATTATTGTGGTTTTCATGATATTTTATGGGCTTAGTTTTCTAGCACTTTTAATGGATGTTATAATTATTTCATTCGTATTGTTTTGGTTTGAATATTTGCTATGTTGAAGTGCCATGAACTGTATGTATGGTCAATGGACGTTGAATAATGTGATAGAATTGTTGCATGAACTTTGCCATAATGTTTTGATTTCTTTCATAGCTTATTTGTTCTTAGGATTTATGGATATTGTTCTTGTTATATCACTTGCTTACTCGGACATGTTTTCGATGGTTGAACTGTTATTGTGGTCGTTTTAGTGATTACTTAATAAAGTAAAAGTTGCATGTTGAGTAGTTATTATTTTGAATAGATATGCCTTAACTGCTGAATTTTTGTGGCTTGGAGCATTGGTATCGATATTCAAGTTTTAGAAATGATATCTCCATGATTGCTGAAAGTGCAGGAAGTTAGTAACGTAATTTGGTATCGATACCATATCATGAGTACCGATACTCGGGGTAAAAAATAGATACTTTATAAAAGGTACCGATTATTTCTTAGATTTTGATTTTAAATGAGAAACATGATGCTATTTTGGTATCGATTTTCCAAGCAGTATCGATACAATTTGAGAGAAATATCGACACCTTTGATTCAGTATCGATACCTATTTGAATAATTCTGAATTTTTGTTTGGTGGTATAAAAGCATGTTTAATTCTCGTTTTAAGTTTGTTTGATGAATGTTGAGCATGTTTTAATGATGATTGGAATATGTGTGACTTGTAATTATTCAAAATCTAAATTGGAAGATGTCTACTTAATAACGAGATAATTTGTAATGCTTATAATGTGTGACGGTGGTGTGATATCCTAATATTCGGGCGCAGCGACCGGGCCTGGTATAGGGTGTTACACTGCATCGACATCGTCATACATATTGAATTCTGTGAAATTAGACTGCTTCGATATTTTTTGCTATATTCTGAAATGTATATTTTAATTACTATTTGTTACCTAAGTTAAGTCTCTGTGGAATTAGACTGTATAAATCCTCTGTAATATTTTGATTTGTATACTAAATTCCTATTTAGTACTTGAGTTAAGTCTCAAACTGGGCTTAAATAGCTCATCCCTCTTCAGTTTTCTGTCCTTTCAGATTTGTTGCAAGCTTAGGATTCGATAAAGGCATTTGGAGAAGATTCTCGAAGTTATTTTTAAATAAAAGTACTTAAAGTCTATTTTGGTATTTTGGGACTGTTTTAAGTTTGACTTGGACTGTGGCATGGGACATTACTTTGGGGATTTTTATTCTGATTTGCATGACTTGATTGCATGACATTAAGTTTTAAAAATTGCATAAATTAGTAATTGATAAGATTATGCATGAAACTTGGTTTTTATCAAAACTTGACAAAATCACTCTTTTCAACTACGACAATGAAAATAAGTTTTAGACAAAAGCACGACTTAGATTTTGAGGTTTTAAATTGTCTATTGATTTTTATTGAATTTATATGAAATATTGATTTTTAACAAAATATGGTTTTAGTAAAATTTTTCGTTGCGAATTTTATAAAAATATGTTAATATTACATTTTTCTGCTACAATTCTGAGAAGCAAGTTTTTAATAAAATTAAACTTAATTTTCAAATTTTCTAATGTTTACAAATGAGATTTCTAAAGACATTTTATTTTCTGGAGTTAATGTGTTTTCCCGAATAAAGTCGAATAACCAAGTTATCTAGTTTTGAATAAAAAGACAAATGATTTTGAAATATGATTGGAATTATGAAAGTTTTGAATAGTGATCAAACTTTTACAAATAAAATATCAAAATCATTGATTCTGAGATATTCAATTTCACTAGTTATGCAAATGGTTTAAAAAAGTATGTTTGAAAACTACGAAAGTTTTTTTTGGGCCATTCCAGTGGCCAATGTAGTTTTCCAAATTCGGCCATAACAACTGGGCCGAGATTTGGAGGTTACATTCTCAGCCTTCCACTAACCTAACTAGTCGGAAGAACTACTCACCTCTTGATGAGAGAGTTCAAACCGGAATACGGTAAGGTTTTCACGGATAGGTAATACCAGTTTCAGGTTAATTCCTTCGTATTTGACTTCCTAGGGTTTAAGTTCTTCCTTCCTTAACCACTGATCTACTAAGTGATGCATGGTAGGCAATACCGATTTCGGGTTCATTCTTACCTAGATTACTTTCTAGGGTCGTCAATCCTTGGGTTTAATTACACTCAACAAGATCAACCAATCCAAATTGAACTCTACCTGTCAATCAATTAATTAGATTAAAACAGTTGAAACTTGCGAAATATGTATGAAGCATAAATTGATTCTAGTATTTACACAATTATTCAATTAACAATGTTAAAGAAAGAGATATAAAGAGTAAAATAGAAAAAAGAAATACTCATGGATTTATTGATGAAAACGTGGCTCTGGAACAATCTCCACTTGCGAAAGTCTCACTTCGGAATAGGATCTTCCGATTCCAAGAGCATAAAATAACCAAAGTAAAAACTGAGAACGTATTAGAAACCTAAGAATAATTTTAGTCTTTCTAAAATTTTAAGTTTAAACTTATTTCAATGGCCTTTATATAGGCTAAACTCGAAATATTAAAATGCCTAAACTATCCTTGAAGTCCTTAGAGTTCGACTAGGACAAATACTCTTAGTTTCCCTAAAAAATGCAACTATCAAGTGTAGGGACTTTTTGGGTCGTGCAGAAGCGGTGTTGCAACACCAGCCTGCAGTGTTGCAACATAAGGGGTGTGTCATGACATATCAAGCAGTTGCAAGGGTTTGTTTTTGCTTCTATCTTCGATGTTGCGACATCAGTATCTTGGTGTCGCAAAATAGGCAACAACTTCGGCCTGAATATGCATCTTTAGCTCTCGATTTGTCTTAAAATGCAATAAAAACTACAAAAAAGTATAAATTACTAATTTAAGCATGAAAACCTAAATATATACTAAGATGCTTTGATTTAAATATTAAACAAGCTAAAGTTATATGTACAAAGGATGTAAATAATAGTGCAATTCGTGGCAGATCAAACCCCCCCACACTTGTTGCTTATCCTCAAGGAACCAAAACAAATATTTGGGACAAAGAAAAAAATATTAATATAAAAATGACTTGATTTCTTTCTTTAAACAAATTAGAGTTATTGAATATGGATGTAAATAAGAACTTCACACCTAAACTCCCCCACACTTCTTTTTGCTTGTCCTCAAGCAAACCAAGTCTAGACACTTAGCATACAATAAGAAGACGTCTCTTGGATATTATTACTACTAAGAACAAGATTATCAAATATTAAAGGTATAGAAATTCTTATAGCACATGTGACTTAACCTTGATAGTTCGATTCCTTTAAAACTTTTTAAAGCAAATTAGGATTAGTTTACAAAGTTACATTACTAACAAATTAAAAGTAATTCCCATGACCAAATGTCTAACAATATCACCATTAACATAAATCAAATAAATATGTAGCAGACACAATCATGTGAATAAAAAAAATATTCATTAAGTATAATTGTTAGCAATTCCAAAAGATTATACACAGAGAACACTTAAGTGGTCTTCTAGGCTTGTAACGTTCTGAGGCTTAGGACGGTATGGATTCAAAGAAAGATATGACTCAAAACGGTTCAAACACTGGAAATAGTTAGGCACATGACATTGTTGCCTCTCTTCCCCCTAAGTGTCCTTTCCAAGCTCAACGCCTTTTGTCTCCCTCTCTCAATTTCCTTATCTCTCAATGTAGGAAGATATAATATAATACTAGCAACTATGGTCGGCTTAACGTGTTCTAGTGCATTGGTGATTTAGTTTTCTCTCATTTTTGTAACTTATTATTTTGTCACTTGAACTTTTACTCTTTTCTCAGTCACAATGCTTTTGTTTCCATTCTATAATTTTTCTTCTCGTTTTTACTTTTGACTTTTTTTGGATTTTTCTTTTTCGCACATTTGTTTTTGACCTATAATCAATGTATCATATTGTTTCTTCATTTTTCACTCCTTTTTTTAAACCACCATGATGTATCTACCTAAACCCTCAATATTTATGGCCTGATGTCTATTTCATAATGTATTAAAGGACCAAGGGTAGGAAAGAGTTCAAGTTTTCAATTTACATATGGTTTTTGGGTTTCAATCTTGTTGGTTCATGAAAAAGGAGTTATCAGGCTCAAATAAGGGGACTAAGGATTCAAAGCATTAAGGTATGGTCATTTGAGAACTGGCTATTCAAACAATGCCTTAGGTCATCCCTAAGCATCCCACCATACACAATTTATGTCATGCTTCGAATTAGACCGAATGAATAATAATAAATTCAAGCATTCATATTTCTACAACTATCTATAAGACTTAAATCTCATATGACATCATCAAACACTCTTACTTGGGTACTTCTAATCTATTATGCAATTTAACTAAGTAACCTAATCAATTTCCATTAAAAAATTAATCAATTTATCTCATATCCATAAAAAATTTCATGCTTGACAAAAATCATTATATGCTTTATTATTTTCAACCACCATTCATATTATCAATATAATCCAAGGACCATTCAACAAAAAAATAATTTTTTTCTTAGGAAATAAAAAATCAACTAAGCCAAAGTAAACACACAAACAAAAATGCACAAAAAACTAATCCTATGTACTTTCTCCCACACTTTAGAACATACATTGCCCTTAACATAAACAAATTAAAGTGCAAACAAGAAAACTTTCTTGAGTAGGCCAAATTCTTGTTGTTATGATTATCTTCGCATTTGAGTGCTCCAAGTGGACAGAAAAGTACTTAAATTCTACGAAAAGAAATATGAAATCTAATGTAAAGAAAATAAAAAAAAATTAAGAAGACGATGAAGTGTTGATAATGGATAACAAAATGTCTAAATAAAAGAATTCAAATAAAACTTAGCCTTTTAATTTTTTTATGTGGCGTTCTATCTTGGATGTCGTGACATTAGAGTTCGATGTCGCGACAACGAGCCCAATTTCTGGCTTCTTCAATTTTTGTTTATGTCACTCCATGGTATCTACACTTGGATGATTCGTGTCGCTACCATAGAAGAACTTTCAGCTGGTTCTTAACACTTTGATTCGACGTTTATTCTACTATCGATATATATGAACCAACCCCTTCGGTTGATTCCAATGATGTTGCTTTATTTTTGACTGACGCGTCATTTATATTACGAGCCACTTGTACCAAATCCGAGCTAACCCCAAATTATTTTTAGGGTTATTATTGCCTCAAGCTTCCTCCCCTCCATGTCATGTGAAGTTTGGCTCACTTGAGCTTTATTGCCTATGTTGGATGAGAATATATCGAACTCATCAATCCCTTTAGTTGGTACCTTCTCTACTATGGCCAACAAGTGTATTGGCTCTTCTACACTTTCATTTAGGATCGATTTAAGCTCTATGTTAGTGGTTATTTCTACTTTTAAGTCAGTGGGTACGTTTACTGCTATGTCTGATTCTACGTTAATTGGATTGAAGACTGCTTCGGCCATATTCAACTCATTCTAATGATCTCCAGTTCCAAACTCTTGTTGATTGATATTTTCTACTTCAGGGTGGTCAACGATAATATGGGGGTCCTAAGGATCAAGGTTGGGAACATCATGCACGACCTCTTCCGTTAGAGGTAGTGCCTCAGATATTTCTTGAAGCATTTTCCTCATCTATTCCATCTTGTATGACATGTTTGCTAATATTTTGGAGTTGGACGACTCAGTAGTTTTGCATAAGGGCATCTTATGCAAATCACAATAAGGCTCATTTGAGTGGTTGGGCATATCATTGTATTTTGCGTATGACATATAAAGAGGTTCGTATGAGTACTAATTGTCCTCACACCTGTTATCATTGCTCCATTGGTTTGTCACGGCTCCATTCGTCCAACCACTTATGTAGTTCCATTCGCCGTCCCAAGAAGTCCTTTTATCATTAAACCAATTGTAATCAAAATTTTCCATAATTAAATCTTCTAATCAACAAGGTAAATAAAATAATTTTGAGAATAAAAATAACACAATTACTGAATATAAAAAAAATTAGTACACTATCTATCTCGTTCTTCTTTTGACTAATATTATTTTACAAAGTAATCAAAATAATAACAACTTTCACCATCGCAATCCTCGGCAATGGTGCCAACCACTTAACTGCCTCCGGATGTACTAACGTCTAAAGTATGAATGCTAAAAACTATAGATATGGAATTGAAGCGATGTCCACAAGAATATGGTCAAGTTGTAATATAGTTTGTTTAAAACGAAACACATGGTAAGTATTCCAAGGATCATACCCAAGGTATTGCAGTTTGGGGAAAATTACTATTAATTCAATTAACGAAAATAATTACTAATATACATGAGTCACAAATTAGTAGCATTAATCAGGAATCAAGATTATGATAATAATAATAAAATAAATTTAATTAAATCTAAATCTACTCTTAAGTTCATGTATTGACTTTTCCTATTCCTTATTTCGACTATGCGAGTTCTTTTAGACTAGATCAAATTATTTTACCTAATTACTGTTGATGTAGGGTTATAAATAGTTGGTTACTAATTAACCTAGCAAGGCTTCTCAGCCTTCCACTAACCTAACAAGTCGACAAGAACTACTCACCTCTTGATGACAGAGTTCACACTGGGTTAGGGTAAGGTTTTGACGCATAGGAAATACCGATTTTCGGTTAATTCCTTCCTATATGACTTTCTAGGGTTGTCAACCCTAGAGTTTAAGTTCTTCCTTCCCTAACCACTGATCTGTTAAGTGATGCTTGGTAGGCAATATCGATTCGGGGTGTTCATTCATTTCTAAATAACTTCCTAGGGTCATCAATCCTAGGGTTTAATTGAACTCTACAAGATCAACCAATCCAAATTGAAGTCTACCTGTCAGTCAATTAATTAGATTAAAACAGTTGAAACTTGCAAAATATGTATGAAGCATAAATTGATTCTAATATTTACACAAATATTCAATCAACAATGTTAAAGACAGAGATATAAAGAGTAAAATAGAGGAAATAAATGCTCAGGAATTTATCGATGAAACGTGACTCCGGAACAATATCCACTTGCGGAAGTCTCACTTCAGAATAGAATCTTCTAATTACAAGAACATAAAATAACCTAAGTAAAAACTAAGAACGAAATAGAAACCTAGGAATAATTTTTGTCTCCCTAAAATTGTCAGTTTAAAGTGATTGCAATAGCCTTTATATAGGCTAAACTCGGAATATTAAAGTGCCTAAACTATCTTTGAAGTCCTTAGAGTTTGACTAGGAGAAATAATTCTAATTTCCCTAAAAAACACAACTATTACATGCAGGGACCTTTCGGGTAACGTAGAAGCGATGTTGCAACACCAGCCTGTAGTGTTATAAAATAAGGGGGTGTTGCGACACAGCAGGGGGCGTGTCACGACATAGCAAGCAGTTTCATTCAAGGGCTTGGTTTTTCATCTATCTTCGATGTTGCGACATTGGTGTCTTAGTTCGTGACATAGGCAGCAATTTCAGACCGAATATGCATCTTTAGTTCCTGATTTGTCCTACAAGACCATGCAACCTTATTTAGATATATAAAATGTAATAAAAACTACTAGAAAACATAAATTACTACGTTAAGTATGGACACCTAAATATATACTAAGATGCTTTGATTTAACTATTAAACAAGCTAAAGTTATGTGTAAAAAGGATGTAAATAATAGTATAATTCGTGGCAGATCACTACAACAGTTAACAAGATCAATCACATACATAACAAGATCAATCACATACATTTAATATCCATAATCTTCAATAAATCAAAAAATACAAGTCATGATTCATGAATATTATGAATTACAAACAAATACGTGTTTTAATCGAGCTCACGAAAGCTCTTAAGTTGACCCAATTATAAATATGGACTAAATTAGAAACTTTTAAACAACTAGGGAAAAATAATTAAATAGGGCCACACGGTTATGAGCCTAGCCATGTTAAAAACTGAGATCGTATAATCTGGAGTCACACGGTCATGTATCCAGGCCGTGTAACTAACTGAGGCCATGTAGACTAAAATGTAAAACTCTTACAAACATTCATAGAGCCGTGTAGTCAGGCCGTGTGAGAGGTTGTGACCGTGTTTAACCAAAACCACCAAGATCATACATAGCACACGACCGTGTCACTTGCTCGTGTGCAACACATGGCCGTGAGTGCCAAAATATGCCTTTTAAATCAAGTCACACAATCAATTATTTTGCCATAAACAAGCCTTTAACCATTCATTAGACCTATTCATAATGCATCAAAATATACCAAAAATACAACTTATAAAACCACCCTAAGTTGCAACCAATATGCGACAATTTGCACCTCAATTCAATAATTCACAAGCAAACCATTCATCATCAAACATGTCAAATATTCATACCTAACTACCATCACATGATCATCAGTCCAAATGCCAAGATTTCATCAAGAAAAGTTCACCAAAATGGCCAAAAACATAAATACCAATTTGCACCACAACAAGCCATTACACATTAAGGCTTAACATTACACGTAATTCACATAAAAATGGCACAAAACATAATTTTCAAATTTACATTATAGAACCATTTACACCTATTTACACGCCACTTATAAACGGGCCAAATTTAGTAAAAGTCTACCAAAGAATTGGTGGATAGTGTGAGCTCTGGAGACGATCCAATCAACAACACATTTTCTGACAATCTACAAGGAAAGAAAATGAAACAAAGTTAATTTTACTCGTAGCTTAGTAAGTTCATATGAAAATTAACTTAACATACCTTATCGTTATAACAATTTAAGTATTGATAACAAAAGGCACGACATGACATATCCTTGGCATCCTTACTTATATTCATATACAGTTCCACAAGACAACCAGTAAGTTAGTATTTCACATTCCAAGATCATGGTATTTAAATTCATATACATGTATAACCATACTACTTTATATCATGCCATTCAGCCTTGTTAGATATGTAAACATATCAATGTAATCCACATTCAAATCATGCTTAATATTACAACATAATAATAAGTTTCATATTCAATCCTTCCAATTATTACATTTCCATTTAATTAACATTTTTATTCGGAGAAATATAGTAACTTATCATCAAATACATGGGGCTACCTTGCTTCCACAAGTTGTAGAGTTGATTTATTTAAGTAAACTTTATTTAATGTTGCTCGCTCAAGCTGTCGAGAATTCGCACCACATGTTAGATCTCAGATTTTGGTTAAGTATAAGGTGATGTTGCTCACTCAAGTTGTCAAGAATCCGCAACACGTGTTGTATCTTAACCATCGCTAAATACTGATCCGATGCTGCTCACTCAAGCTGTCGAGAATCCCCAACTTATGTTAGATCTCAACCATCACGAATCGCTATATAATAATTTGATGTTGCTCACCCAATCTATCTAGATACTGATCCGATGCTGCTCACTCAAGCTGTCGAGAATCCCCAACTTATGTTAGATCTCAACCATCACGAATCGCTATATAATAATTTGATGTTGCTCACCCAATCTATCTAGAATCCAAAATTTCTGCTAAATCTCAGCCATCAAATATATATCTAATCACAATTCCCACTTTTTCTTTTTATAACCCTAATGACTTTCCATTCAAATTTAAACTATTTATTAATTTACCTTTTTAACCTTAAATAAAGCATACTAATTACTGGGAAGTAACCGTCCATACTAAACCACTAAGGTCTAATTTCCATATAAACCCCTTTTCATTTACCAATTAAGCATTTTAGCTAATAAAAATCAATAGCGATTAAATTTTACAGTTTTTACGATTTAGTCCTTGTACCTTAATTAACTAACCAATTATTAAAATTTTCAGACCAAATTTTAATTTACCTATATAACAATTCTGGAAATATTTAATAATAATATTTTTGGGCTCGATTTATTAAAACGAGGTCCCGATACCTCATTTTCTAATACCACTTGACTTTAGGATCAAACCACTTGTACTTGGCTAACTGCCCAATTAGCAAAACTTACCTAATCAAAATTTAATAAAACATTATAATCAACTAGCAAAAATTAACAAATAATATTTATAGACTCACTCATCGAAATTGTGGCCACAAAACCACCATTTCTGTCACCACTGAAAAACGAGTTATAACAATTTTCCCCCTTAGGAAATTTCATCCTCGAAATTTCTACCTGAAAATAGATTAGGACACTGTACCAATCTTTCTCAGAAGTCTCATCAAATTGAACTTTCTTTTTCTACCAAAACACAGAGTATTCTAGAAACATATATTATCAATCTAGAATTCAATATCTTTATTTTCATATTGGCCTTATATTTTTTATGGTCTAAGGTATTATTTCAACAATATCATTCAATTCTGACTTTTTCCACTATTTTCTGTATCAAATCGATCTCTATAAACATTCTTTCATTTAATTCTGACTAATCTCATGGAGTCCTGTATTTCCATCTGTCATTTTGATTACCCAACAGAATGAGGATGACATTTAACTACAAGTTCTGATACTATTCTTTTCCTACTTGGTCATCAATACAACTATTTCATATAATCATACATTCTAATACTACCCAGATGAATCAAATAGATACATTTTTGAACTTTATGTAAGTTATCTCAATTTATGTATGAAACTCACTGTACACGATATTAAACTCAGAAATCTATTCACTTTCAACTGTTTAGAATTGTACTGGTATATATATCTGATCAACCAAAAGTAATATATTCTACAACGGTTTCATTATCAGTAGAATTGTCAATAAAAAGCCTTTATCAAATTGTCTGTAATATCCAACTTATTTCAGAAATTCATGCACTTCCATATCATTCTTCGGAGCTCTCTAGTTTTCAGTTGTTGAAATTTTATTTAGATCAATATGGATATCTTTAACTGAAATTTACTTATCTCTAGAATTTCTACTTCTCAAAATCAGAATTTCACACTTGCTGAATTTCGTATGCATTTCTCCCTCTTGTATGACCTATAATACTATTCTCTATGTTGATCATACTCAGTTTCACTTCTTGAATAAATTAAAATTTTATTAATAAATATAACAACAATTTTGTCTATATGTAGCAGAAAGCTCTGTCCTTTAAAGTCATTATCCCAAAAAGTGTTACCAGAAACATATAATGTTGTACCATGTTCGGATGTAGTTTTCAATACATCTATCAATTTATATAATTCCTAATTCAGAGCTGATAATAACCTGATCAGAAGTCATTTTTCATAAGCATGGTAACTCTTTAACTGATCAAACAAGTCGTTAATACTGGACAATTGATACTTATTCTTCATGATAATCATAATCAATTGTCTGTAGTTATTACACAAACTTAGAATTCTTTCTTTATTTTTCACAACAACACAAGAACATTTGAAAGCGATAGTCAATCAAACAACTTCTCAGTCTAATAGTTCATTGCAGCTAAACTTTCAGTTCTTTCAATTCATTCGATCCCATTCTGTACAGTGCAATTGAAATTTGAGCAGTTCTGGGCTTCATTTCAATAATAAATTCAACTGTTGGCTATCGTTCTGTCTTTGTTCCTAATACTTAGAGTTTAAGATGACTAGATATGCTTCACATCCTCTTCTGATCAGATCCTAGGCCAATATCGGAAGAATATTACTAAACATACAGTAGGTTCTTACAACTTTAACATTAACCGCTTCACTATTCTGATATCTCAGGGTAATCCATTTCCATTTACAATTAACCACTACATTAAGCTTAGAAAATCAATCTATTATGAGAGTGACATCAAATTCACCAAGTACTAGCAATATTAGATCGATAAAAGATTTACAACTGACACATGATACAGAAATTACTATTTATAACACATTGATTCAACAAATTCGTTATTCTAACCTCATATTTGGATGACTTTACTAATACACTATTTTCAATTACTAATGCAGTGTAATTATACGAATGTGTTAAATTAGGATCGATGAAAATATGTACAGTTATATTGAAAGGAGAAAAGAATTTATACTAGTAGTTATATTGGGAGATGTAGCCTCATATTTAGCTTTTATCGCATAGGTTCTTGCAAGTGTCCAAGTCTCAGGACTCGCAGCTATATTCCTAGCTCCACTATGACTGGCTCTCATAGTATTTTCAGGTCTCAATCTTTTGCCTCTTCGTGGAGTTATTTCCGATTTTGCAACCTATTCTAAACAAGTCCCAAATTTATTCGAGCAATGCTTTCGAAATTGTTCAATGACACCACACCAGAAAGAAGATCCTTCCTTTAATCTAAATTCTCCATAATGGCTTCTGCCGCAGTGCTTGCAAACTGATTTATTTACATTTTGAATGTTACTTACACTGGCTACTTGTATAGACTGAAATCTTTAGTCATTTGGTCTCGGTTTATTTCTTCCCATGAACCCTGATGGAGTAGTTTGACAACTAAATACTTCTCTCGATTTCTTTGATGGAGGGGTTTAAACCGATCTAGCTGGTCTTTATTTTTTGAATTCTCTCGATTTCAATTATTATTGCTTTTTATTGTTGCAAATTTCTTCGATTTTCTACGCATGTTTGAATAATTCCACAAATTCCCGTAAATTCAAGGCTAACCATCCTCGAATTGAATACACATTTTAGATTCAATCGAAACAATTCCTCGAGCATATTTACTCAATCAGACAAATTTTCATTCGTACTCAGCTACGGACCTGCTTCGTTGTTTTAATTCAGGAAACTCTTTCTTTTTCCTCTCTAAATACAAACGACTGACATATGCCTTCTTGAATTTTGTTTGGAAAAAGTCCTAGTTAACCTGATAACTCGGAATCATTTTCGTCAACGTATTCCACCATGAACATGCTTCGTCTTTCAATAACAAAACTGCACATTTCAAACTATCTTCTGGGAAACACATCAATTCTGAAAAAAAAACCCGCAACGTATTCTCGAGCCAGTATTTAGCTTTGACTGAATTGTCATCAACTTTACCTTTGAATTCTTCGACCCCACATTTACAGATCTTATCCACTAGAGTTTGGTGAACAGTTGTAAGTGTAGGGTTTTTACGACACGGGGGTGTTGTCGAAGGCGCTGTTGGGGGTAAAGGTTACAAAGCACAGGGTTGGCTCACACAAACTCACTAAACTATTGACTCATCATGCCAAAGAAGACATTTTTCATTTCATTTCTGGAAATTTGTTGAACTGGCATACTGTGACTTGCTCCCTATTCAGAAGTTGGGACATTACTATCCACTCCATCTTAAACGATGCTATTAGATTCTACAGACATCTTTATATCTATAATAAAATAGAGTCAGATCGGATCAAAAGCATCACACTATAACATGTTATATGTGGCATATAATTTCTAGACCCATTACATGGTACGTTCAATCCTAGAATCAACTAAACCATAGTTTTAATACCACTAAATGTAACATCCCTTACCTAGTTTGGTCATCGGACTCGAGCTACAGGATGGTTCAACAGTTAATAAGATCAATCACATACATTGAACATTGATAACGTTCAATAAATCAACAAATACAAGTCATGATTCATGATTATTATGAATTACAAACAAATCGGAGTCTTAATCGAGCTAACAAAAGATCTTAAGTTGACCTTAGTATAAATAATGACTAACTTACAAACTTTTAAACAACTAGGGAAAAATCATTAAACAGGGTTGCACGATTATGTGCCTAGCCCATCTTAAAAAATGAGATCGTGTAATCTAGAGTCACACGACCGTGTATCCAGGCCATGTAACTAACTTAGGCCATGTGGACTAAAATATAAAAATCTTACAAACATTCACACGATCGTGTAGTCAAACCATGTGATCTGCCATGAATTACACTATTATTTACATCATTTTTACATATAACTTTAGCTTGTTTAATAGTTAAACCAAAGCATCTTAGTATATATTTAGGTTTTCATACTTAAAGTAGTAAATTATGTTTTTTATTAGTTTTTATTACATTCTATATATCTAAATAAGGTTACATGGTCTCGTAGGACAAATTGAGAGCTAAAGATGCATATTCGGGCTAAAACTGATGCCTATGTTGCAACACCGAGACATTGATGTCTCAACATCTAAGACAAAAGCCAAAAATGATTCCTGGAGGGAAACTACCCTCGATGTCGCGACACATTCCCTACTATGTTGTGACATACCCCTTGTGTTGCAACATTGCAGGCCTGTGTTGCAACGTAGCCCCTATGTAGCCCGAAAATTCTTGCACATGATAATTACATTTTGGAAGGAAATTAGGTGTATTTATCCTAGTTGAACTCTAAGGACTTTAAGGATAATTTAGACACTTTAATATTATGAGTTTAGCCTATATAAAAGTCATTGTAATCAATTTAAACACACAATTTTAGGGTTTTGATTCTTAGGTTTTTCATTCATTCTTAATTTTTACTTAGGTTATTTTATGTTCTTGTAATCGAAAGATCCTATTCTGAAGTGAGACTTACACGAGTGGAGATCATTTCGGAGCCACGCTTTCATCAATAAATCCATGAGCATCTCTTTTACTTATTCTATTCTTTATATCTCTTTATTTAACATTATGATCAATTTATGTAATGATTAGAATCAATTTATGCTTTATGCATATTTTACATGTTTCAATTGCTTTAACTTAATTAATTTATTGAATGATAGAGTTTCTTAGCGGATCAGCTATTTGGGAGAGGAAGAACTTAAACCCTAGACTTAACGACCCTAGGCAGTCATTTAGGTGAGAATTAATCCAAAATTGGTATGACCCATCTGTGAACACCTTAATCCCGAACCAGTCTGGACTGTGAGGTCGGAAGATAAGTAGTTCTTGCTGACTCATTATTCTAGTGGAAGATCAGAAGATCCTACTAGGGTATCGATTAGTTAATTGATTAGAACCCTACATCAATAATTAATTAGGTAAAACAGTTGGATCTAGGCAAAAATGGACTCGCGTAGTGAAAACAAGGAATAGGAAAAGCCGATACATGAACCTAAGAGTAGATTTAGGTTTAGTTAAATTTATTTAGTTTATTATTATTATCATTTTACTTTTTGATTAACACTAGTAATTCGTGACTCAAGTAGGTTAGTAATTATTTTTAGTAATTGACTTAATAGCAGTTTTCCCCAAACGATAATCCATTGGGTAAGATCCTCAGAATACTTACCAAGTGTTTCATTGTGAACAAACTATATTACAACCTGACCTGTGTACTTACAGACACCGCCTCAAATTCATATCTTTAGTTGCAGTATTCACACTCTAGATGTTAGTACGCCTGGAGGTGGTCACCGTGTGAGAGATTGTGAACATGTTTAACAAAAATCACCAAGATTATACAAAGCACACGACTGTGTCACTTGCCCGTTTGTGACCCACGACCGCTTGTTAGCCGTATATGCCAAAATATGCCTTTTAAATCAACTTACACAGTTGATTTTTACTTTTTCCATAAACAAGCCTTTAACCATTCATTAGACCTATTCATAATGCATCAAAATATACCCAAAATACAACTTATAAAACCACCTTAACCGCTAACCAATATGCCACAATTGACACCTCAATTCAACTATTCACAAGCAAACCATTCATCATCAAACATACCAAATATTCATACTTAACTACCACCACATGAATATCATTCCAAATGCCAAGATTTCATCAAGAAAAATTCACCAAAATAACCAAAAACATAAATACCAATTCATGCCACAACAAGCCATTACACATTAAGGCTTAACATTACACATAATTCA
>JABEZY010274503.1:0-12759 GCA_013467495.1 Gossypium gossypioides
AGTAAAATTAGTTTTTTTTTAAATGTATATAGAAAATTTGTTTCAAACATTTTTAATACAATTTTGTTTTAATATTATTGATAAAGTGATATTTCAATTTTAATTTTTAATAATTATATTTTTCAACGTTTTAGATTTAAAAAAATATTATATGTTTGCAAAAGCATTTTAAAAGTAAGTAAACATTAATGTAAAATTTTGGAAATTACTCCAATTCTTTTTTAAAATAATGAATAATGAGAAAAATAAATAAATTTCAGAATCTATAATAAATGTGGAGACAAAGGGATTTATTGGGCAAACAATCAAGCCATGATTTCAAAATTCTAAAGCATTTAAAACCTTGAAGGACTAAACTTGTAAGTCTAGAAACGAAAGCCCTTGAAAATTATCTTAAAATACATTTAGGGTCAAATGCTGCAATTAATTATGCTAAAATGTCGAGATTTCAAATAAGTATAAAATAAGAAGGACCTAGGTTGTAAATTAAACAAGCGGAAGACCTTAAAAGATAATAGGATACCATGGAGGGACTTATCTTGAAATTTCTCCATTAACTCCAACTACATTTAAAAAACATTCATTTTTTTAAATTTCTCCTTCCTTTCCTATTTTGTCGTGAGATGTTTGTTTACCTCTGTTTCTCTTTATTTTACCGATAACTTCTACGGTAGAAAAATCTTTTTTCCTTTTGTCGATATTCAACATCAAGTTTCACCGGAATATCACAGAAGAATTTTTAAATTTTTATTTCTATAAAAATATTTTAAGATTTTTATTTTGCTTCCGTAGATTGAGGATATGGTTGATAATTGGAAATTTTACCCACCACTCATCTCTTTTTTGAATGGGAGAAAACAAGTTTATTAAAAGGAAAAGAAACGATTTTCATCATAGATCAAAACCACTATAAAAACAAATATCTTAAAATATTTGAGTTGAAAAAAATGTTGATCTTATCTCTGTGTGTTTGTGCTTCTAAATCTCTATGTAATTTTTGTTTTCATATTTCAAAGTTTTTGGATTAAATCAATTCTTATGAAAATTATCCCGAATAATTTAGCCTTTTTTTAGTATTTGTTTGAGTATTAAATTAAAATATATGAAATTGCTTATTTCAAAAATATTAAAATGAAGCAATTCTCTTAGAATTTTATTAAAAAAATATTAAAAGTAAAGTAGTTTTTATACGGGTTGATTATATGTTGTTGAGTGTTTTCGTGAGTCCTCTCTTCACGGAGGCCAATTTTCTTATTTATAAGGCACGGTCCTTGGATGTGACGTACTAGATAGACCCCATGCATGCCAACATGTATCTTATTCTAGGGTCAACATGTATCCCCTGAGTATGGGTTCGCCTGCATGATGGCGTGAACCCATCAGGTGTGAACTATATGTACTAAAGTAAAGAGGGTCGGGTCAGCCTTAATAGGGTAACGGGTCAAAAATGATGAACACCATAACAATTTGTCCCTTGCCTAGTTCAAAGAAGAGTCACAAAGTGACTCTTTTGAGAACTTGGCGAAGTGAGGGGGTTTTAAAAATGAAACTTATTGTGCACATCTTTTGTTTAAATTTGTTGTACACGCTTTACCATGTGGTAACGGAAGGTACAGTTGTATGAAGTCAATTGGGCCTTTATTCTTGGATAAGTGAATCATCACATTTTGAATTTTTTTAAACTAAAATGGGTTAAACCCTAAATGTTCATCCATTTGAATTTTAAACTTTTTTTAGGAGGAGATAACGTTGAAAAGAAAAATTGTCGTTCAAAGGTAAACTTCTAAAATTTTCGAACTATTATTGTAGTTGTTGTAGAGTCAGTCGATCATGATGGTTAAGACAAGAGGAGGCAGTCACAGTGGTTATGGTAACCGTAATGGGCGTGACGATGAGGGTTTGCAGCGTTGTGAAGATAGGGTTCCGGTGGAACCAAAGGCTTACGCTTGTGCTACCAAATACAAGGAAATGAGTCGTCATCTGACCATTTGAGGGATTCAACTACCCAATTTCACATACGAATTCTCAATTTTCGAAGGTGCTCGAAGATTGAGCGATATTGAAGGTGGTTTTCGGCTCCCCTTACACGAGTTAGAGGCAGATTTTCATCTCCCTCTCCATACATTTTTTTACTACCTTCTTCAAGAGTACATGATAGCTCCGATGCAATTATTCGGCTTCTCGTGGTGGGACACAGTCACCTATTTTATAGACTGTTGTCCTCGAGAATAGATACCGTTGATATTTGTTTTCCAGCACCTCTACTAGTTAAAGACTTGCAATCAGGGAGGATCTTTAGGTTTGTTGTACTTTACTCCTCGCAAAGGCTACGAATCCATCATTTCGAACTGGTCATCCAACATTCATTTGAATCATTGTAAATACATTCGAGTGAAGAACAAATTTGGGGATAGCTTTGACTTTCCTATTGAATGGTCTATACTGAGCAAGACGGTGTGTATGTGACAGCGACCTATAACTTGCAAAGTAGGTTGGGCTCAATATGTTAGACTTCATAGGGGTTGTGCATTGGAACTCAAAGATGTGTTAACAGTAAGAAATGTTTTCCAGTTTTACCTTATATATTTGAGTCCCAAACGGTGACAATGTTGGAAAATCGAGTTTGAAAAATGCAGCGGAAAATAAGTTTAAGGAAAAAAATAGAGTTTAATTATGATAGTAGAACCCCCTTGAAGGACCAATTTAGAAGGAACAAATAATTCCTCAAATATAGCTCAATCTATTTATGCTAGACAAAAAAAGAGCCCCCAAAATTCACCAAATATGTCACCAACATACTTATCAATGATTAATAATGCAAGACAAGGAGACAATTTAGAAATATTTGTCCTAGAAAAATCTTTTGAGATCAATAAAAAATGGTGTAGAAAACACTTCTATTCCAACAAAAATAAACAAAAAAAGAGATGATTGCTTTAAAAATTATAATAATAAAAATAAAGTATTCTTCATGAATATTATGAATTCATGAATACCCATAAAATTCATATAAAATTCTTTAAATGGTTTGAAGAATATTATTCATAATCTATTAATACAATAAAAATAATACTAAATGGCAGACCAATAAAGGAGAAGTTGAATCTCAACATCCCCCTTTAATGGAGGTTCAATATCTTCACAAAAATACTGGAATAAAGACAAGTCCTTTGTGAATGAGAGCTTCTGATGTTGGAAAATAAATCTCATCAAAAGATATTAAAATGATAGTAGAACAAAACAACTATACAAACATCAGTCTTCATACAATAGAAAAACAATTAGATTATATTGAAACTTTGGTAGAATGTCACCTAATAAAGAAAGAATCAGTAAAAGAAGTAACTGAAAAGAGTTTGATAGTATGTTTATTTTGCATATTTTATGTGTTCAAATCAATTAATTCTTGAATTAATTTATGCTAATTGGTGAATTTTATATTCAAATCTTGACAGGAATGAAATTCGGATGCTTTAATTAAAAAATAAGTAGAAAAGGATTAAATTGAAGCATGAGCAATAGAAGATGGGCTGAATTAGAAATTTAGAGACATTTGAGGGCTGATTATATTTTTTACTTTGTAAAAGTCATATTTAGAAAAGAAAATCTAATATTTTATTTCATGTAATTAGTGGTTAGGTGAGTTAGCTAATTTTAGTATATGGTTTGTGTATAAATAGGGGGTATGATGGACTTGAAAGGACACACTTGACACTTGAATACACTTAGAAATTAAATTGAATTAATTTCTTTTTCTCTTTTCATGCAGTGCAGGCATTCTGCCACTTTATTTTTTCCATTTCATTACTTTTGGCTTAATTGCTTGCCTAGTCCCTCCCATTTCCATTTTCCACCATTTCCATAAACCAATAAAGTATGATTAATTTCATGTTTCACTAAATTTCTAACTTAGCTTTAGGCCTATATTCTTCCCTGTCAAGAAATATGCAGAATGAACCCGCACTAAAAATCTTTCATAATGGTATTTACCATCTCTCCGAAAAATTGGGATAGTACAAATTCGTCCCTTAAAGTTAATTCGATTTCAATTCAAAAAGTGCAAGTTGAGTTGGAGTAGTTTTAGCGTACAGTTGGGAAGACGAGTTGGCCGTGTTGTATTCAGATTCTCGTGAACAAATTGGGGTGTCCTGATGGGGCCAAACTAGTGGGATTTTCGTTAAGGGAGATAGTGATCAGATTTAAACATCCCGCACGATTGAGGCCGTTAATCCGAGTTGGGTTCTTCAGAACACAAGGCTATCGAGGTCTTGAATTGTGAACGAGTGTGTTGCGGTTAGACAATCGGTAAGAGTTAGTTTACAGGGCATATAGAATCAACTACGAGAGGAAGAACTGGCAGTTAGGACGTTCTTAGCCGTTATAACTAACTTATTGTTTGGAGGAGAAAACTTATTTTCGAGGATCGATTCAGAAATCGAACTTCACATTAATTTTTCAACATTAATTTTTCAAATTAATTTTTCAAGAAAATTCTTTAATAAAATTCTCTAGTTGAACAATTCTTACGACCACCTAATTTAATTCCTCATCGAATAAATCAGCTCAATTAAATTATTCCCAAAGTTGTAGAATTTTCTTTTGATTCAAATACAGTTCGATCGAGCTTTTGTTGAGCTAAAGGATGGACCAATCGGATATATACAATTAGGCTCTAGTGATTGCAATTATGTCCAGAAGCATCGTTCCAATAATTCACAATTACTTAATCATGGGGTCAGTCCACAAGAAGTACCTTGATTGAAAACTCCTTAGTATATACTCTTTATGAAAGCAATTCATCCAATTGCTTTGTCAAATGACCTCGTCGTGTGTGTATTACCCTCATATGATATTTTTGATTCCTTTAAGTTAAATTTGTCCACTCAATGCAATCCTATTTTATATCATTGTCAGCATTGTGTCTTCTTAATGATTAATATTATCACTGTCAACAAATAACTATGATAAATTTATTGTTTGAGAACAAGCAACTCGTGGCCACATTCCATATTTATCAATCCACATAATGCCAATGAGAGGATATCATTAACTCTTTAATCGAGCTATTAATTCCACTATTGCTAGTAAAGTCATGCCATACACAAGTCATTTACCCAACATACTGGTTATGGGCTCGATCATCTTTAGAGCATAAGCCTCTACTTTTATCAAAGCACATGAGTTATATACACATGGTCAGTGACTAACAAAATTAATTCAAATTGGGTCCAATCCAATGTATCATTCTTCTATTGAGCACATCTATGTCTCTACCTATAGAGCAAACTGCTCCAACAGTCAAGACCAGTCATCTCCCCAATCAGAATTGTAGATGACTTAATAATCCTTCTAAGTATTTGAATCAAATGCCCACTTTGATTCTTTTATGGGATTACAGACTTGTTTAGATTATCTATTGAAGTAAGTTATCTTTCTCACAATGTAAACATTCTTACAGTCCTACTTATCATCAGTTTGAACTTAGACAATTAATGATCTAATATTTAGTTTTCACAATTTCGTTATTCATGCAAAACATGAAAGACAGAAACACAAAAGACATGATAGTAAAATGTGAAATTAACTTTATTTATGTATTCATCGTTCAAATATATAGAAAACATTACATGTTTACTACATTATGGGCACATTTCCCAACACTTTCATCACCAATGCATTTGGAAAATGAGGAAGGTTTAGTAAAATGTGCAAAAGTATGTCAGAGGGGACCAGAAGTTACTCATCTACTTTTTGTGGACAATTGTATCCTTTTTGGTGAAACAACTAAGGGAAGTGCTAGTGTCTTGCAGGAGGTTCTAAAAGAATATGATGTATGCTCTAGACAGTGCGTTAATTTTGATAAGTCCCTTTTATTTTTCAGTTCAAATGTTATTGAAAATGTTAGATATTTAGTGTCACAATTGTTGAAGGTTCGGTTCTCATTAGACCCAAAAAAGTATCTTGGGCTTCCAAACATGGTTGACAGGAAAAAAGAAAATTGCTTTTCAAGGGTTGAAAGATAGACTAATTAAAAGAATTAATAGTTGATGTGTTAAGCCTTCTCTCAATGTGGAAAAGAGGTGTTTATTAAAAGTGTGTTGCAATCTATACCAAGTTATTCAATGTCATGATTTTTAATGTCTACTTCTTTTTGTACGGATATGGAACACATTATAAGTAGATTTTGGTGGCAAAACTTTAAAGGAAAAAAGGGCATACACTAGAGTGAATGGAAGAACCTCTATAAGTTAGAGGATAAGGGTTGGGTTTTAGGAATTTAACGAAGTTTAATGTTGCTTTGCTTGCAAAGCAAGGATGGCCTTTGGTTAATTACCCAAATTCTCTATTGGTGTGCATTTAAAGGTGAAATATTACCTAGATACTACCTTTATGATATTAACTTTATAGAATAATCCATCTTATTCCCTCAGAATACTAATCAAAGATCTTTACAAACTGTATTAGCTTAAACGAAACATAATATATCGTTTTCACTTGTCGACATAAATTGAGATTACTTGAGGAATGAGAATCAATATACAAGTTTAAGCTTGATCTTCCACCGTCTACACTTTTGACGATGTCCACCCATTCACAAAAGCTAGAAAGGGATATATAATAAAGCTATCTCAATTATTAACATCGAAGCTTTGAACCATACCGGAGCCACAACCATCAAATGAATTAAAGCCATTGTGCTATAATAAGACCAATGTTTCAACCATATGGATAGAACAATACCTCAACATTAATAGTGTACTCCGAAATAAAATAAAAAAACCAAATGTAATTCCAGTAATAACTAGCGCAGAAACACAACCTCTGAAAAATCTGAGATCTGAATCACTGTGCTCCCATGATCGAACCAGAAATTATAACCTTAATAAGTGTAATTATCTTAGGCCAGTGAATATCCTTTATAGATGAACCATGTTTGATAGATTAAGCAATAAGAATGATAAGAAAATCGAGATAATGAAATTCATGATATGAGGCTATACTAAATTTTCGAAATTACAATCTATATTGAATGATAAAGATATCAATGATACCCCGAAAAAAATCCAGAAGAAGAATTTCGTTCATACGCACTGGAATCGGTTGTGACAGAGACAACATAAATTGCATTTATATATAATTTAGAGCTTCAACCAGTGGAAGAAATAAAGTAACATCATATGAGTCTTATCATTGAATCTTTTACCGAACATAATATAATAGAATGCCAAAGAAAGATAGAGCAATGCCGATCATTAATCAACCAGACTAACAATACTTCTGTCTAACATTTTGGTTAGTTAGCATTCTCATATGATAAGAATCACATCTGAAGATGAACAATTGCATATATCTCCGAAGATAAAAGAACATATAGAATACTCAGAAGAGATTGTAGTAAGTTACTCGGCCATAACCGCTGCATTCAGATACATTTGCAGTTCAAACACTATCCCACTGACTACTAAAGTCATTTATGACTCCACACTATCTCGTTTGACTAACGAAATCAATTTAGAAGAAATTTCAATTAATTCGTTCTTTAGATATCATACCTAAATAAATCGATTACCAGTGATTAATCTCTTCTTTAACAGCGATGTTGCGTATCCCAAATGATCTTCAGAAAAATCTAATTTCTCTTCTAGAACTCTCTTTACTTGATAACTCATTCTCGGCTTTGACCGCATTATTATTCATTCAGCCACTGAACTATATAAGACTTATGAATTTCGTTGTATAAGACTTTGAGGGTAAGGGGGTGGAGATCGTAAAGCCTCAAAATTTGACTCTCAAGAATACACATTCATTATCAACATAACATTATGAACTTTTTCTCTTACCTTATGAGTTTCTACTCATCCTTAGCAACTTTTTAATCAGACACTTAAATATCGCTTTCAGCATTATCGTAATTAGCTCGGTTGGAAAACATCTATGTCTAAAAATGAAACAAATATCATCAAAGTCAGGAGGTTATATAATGGCATGTATTCCTAGACTTCACATATGCTATGTTCAGTCCGAGAACCGACTAACCCGTATCTGTCGTCGGAATAAGATTACTGAGTATTACCAAAAACTTTTAACTTAAAACATTCGATTACAATCATTTATAAAACACATCATATTCTATTCAAACACATGCATAATGTCCCTTTTTCGAGCCCTTGAGGCCTTAAAAACACTTAGAAACAATTCGGGACTAAATCAAAAATATTTCAAAAACTCTATGGCAAAAGAAAGAAAAATTCATACTACAGGGGTCACAGGGCTGAGACACACGCCTGTATCTCAAGCCGTGTGGACAAGAAATAGACTAATTTCAAACCATTCCTTTCACCCAAATCAACCTTGAACCTACAAGCCAAAAGCATCTATGAACAAAGCTCCAAAACATACCAAAATATGCATAATAAGACCACTTGTAATATGCCATTAAAGCACCTCAAACATAATTCATCAAATTCACCCAAAACATATGCATAATTGATCATTCATTTGGCATTATATCTAATCTATTTCCATACCAAAACTTACCTCAAATGACCTCAATGAAACCTCACCATCACATACCAAGTTTGGTCGTAAAACCTTGCATCAACTTGACCAAATAAACATCAACCATTTAGCATCAAACTACCATAAACATACCAATCATCAAGGTATGAAAATACCATTAATTCTGCACTTCAAAACAACATTACAAGTCATAAACATTAACTAAACCTTAAACATAAGTCCACCTATACATGCTATTATAGCCATGACCCAAAACGTCAAAATCTACCGATATTATCGCTAAATAGTGTAATAAATTTGCAATGAGCTTCCAAACCGATTGAGCTTCCGATAATCTGTAAAGTAAGGGATAAACAACTACGTAAGAAATGAATGCTTAGTAAGCTCGTATATACTTTAAACATAACATTCCATTTCAACAATGAACTTTTTCAATTAAATATAAACCTATACCCATGCCTCAAGATTTATCAACTACATAACCATCAACTTATAAATGAGTAAGTCTATCAACATCATATATATTTTTCATTCCTAACTTAATAGGATTTTATAAAACAATATACACCATCATTAACCTTTTCATAAAATTATGAATTACTTCCTTTACTTACTTTCCATTTCATTTACTAAGCATAAACTTAAATAACAACATAAATTCAATAATTAGTATATCTATTCACATCATAGGTAAGTTCATCCATAACATACATAATTTCTCATATATAAGTACATCTTTTAATTCATCAATCCCTTTTTCTTCATATCATATTTCATTAATGAACTTACAGTTTCATTACCTTTTCTTACCCGTTTCATTTGTATAATACCAAACATAAGTATAATCATCAATCATAATCTCAAGCTTGACATAAGCCTAATCACCATCATCAATACACATATTAGTGCATTTATGTATACAACTCATTTGAGGTCAGTCACATGCTAAACCATTTTATAAAAAAATACACATTTTGAATCATACCACCTTTTCATGAACATAAGCATATTCTCATTTTTGTCATTTACCATTTCAATGTATATCATTAATATTAAACATGATATAATGTTCCTTAAGCTTAACATAAACCTAAGCATCATCCACAGTCTCAACTATTGAATTCATTTATGTTCAGATCAATATTCAATAAAGAACAAATCTTTCAAATTCATTATATAGATTACCTTACCAAGATTTTCCATTCGAAGAATGACTTACGGATAAGAGTACATCGTCAATCCAACCAAACACAATAGATGCTCACACGAGCCAATCCCTTTAAACCAATCCATCCAACACACCAATGCTCATAAGAACTAATCCAACCAACAGACCAAACAAAGAGTATAACACAAAAGTTCGCAACAAATTCTAAACCTCGCTTTACTCGAGTAATATGAATATACATCACTCTATAGCCATTTCCACTCCAATCCCCCTTAACACACCAAATCACGACTATACTCTATCCCACGTTCAATCCAATCCGAACATCAATTTTCAACAATATTTCTCAAATAATCATTCTTCATCATCAATTGAATAAATATTTATTGCATCATGTTATACAATTCAACAATTCATATAGATATTAAATTTTTAAATCGTACAAACTTACCTGGTTAAATTATAGAAATGTCAAAGTACAGGGACATTTTGGTAATTTTCTATTCTCCTTGATTTTACACCCGATCTTTATCTAAATTAATAATTTCATTCAATCTATTAATTTATATAGTAAAACAATTCATTTTATGCAATTTGGTTATTTTTAGATTTTTACAAAATTGCCTTTAAAGTTTTACTTTTATTCAATTTAGTCCCTAAGCTTAAAACATGCAAATTAACTATTTTTACCCAAAATTGAGCCCATCTGAATACTTAAGCTATCAAATACATCCCATTCATGCAACAATTTAACAACAATTCCTTGTATTTTTACTATTTTAACCATTTAGTCCTTAATCGACATATTCATCAAAAATCACTTAACAAAAAAAAATTTATCATTTAACATCAAATATCATAAGATTCATCAATGGAAACACTCAAAATCTTTAACAGTTTCAAAATAAAAAGGTACGGGCTAGTTGGACCTAATTACAACGATCTCAAAAACATAAAAATTATTAGAAATGGGTAAAAAATGGCTTACCATGCATCATTCAAAGAAGAACCGAAGCTTGAATCTTTTAAATTTCCATTTCCATGGTGACATTCGGTGGGAGAAAAGAAAATAGCTTTTGTCTTTTATGTTTTTATTTTTTAAACTTTGTATTCATTATTTTCATAATATAATAACATAATAAACATTAAAACTTAAAAGAAATTAAAGCATTAAACCGTCCCACTATCTTAGGTATGGGTAAATTACCCATTAAGGCCATCCAACTATAATTTTTTAAACAATTAACACCTTTAAACTAATAGCGATTGACTTTTTCAACTTTTATGATTTAGTCCTTTTCGATTAATTAACTATTGAAACTTTAAAAATTTTCAACGAAACATTAATACCACCATAATGACACTCCATAAATATTTATAAAAATATTTACGACTCGGTTTATAGAAACGAGGTCCCAATACCTCATTTTCTAAAACCACTTGACCTTAGGGTCATACCACTTGAACTTAATAAATCGCTTATATAACATAAATTATCAAATCAAAAACCTTTTTAAAACCATATTTGACTCGTAAATATTAAATAATAATATTTACAAACTTACTCGTCAGATTTGGTAGCCTCGAAACCACTATTTTCGACACCACTGACAAAAGGGTTGTTACATTATTAATAAGTATTGTTTCTATAATTTCAACACGCAAGTGTAGGAAGGTGTTTTGTGCTCTTTAGGTCAACTGGACAACAAGGAATAAAGAGGTGTATGAGGGGATTAAAAAAACTTCCTATGAATTAGCTTATTTCATACAGGCATATCTTAGGGAAATAGATTATATTGATAGACATTTACTTGGTCAAAAAATTGTGGCGGAAAGATGGTGCCCACCAAATCCAGATTTTATTAAATAAATTTTGATACAGCTTTCCAAAATCACACAAGAGAATCATGTTCGAGTTTGGTATGTAGGAATTTAGATGGGCAAATTCTAGGTTCAAAACTCATACTTAATAGATACATAACTTCTCTTTTTGCAGCTAAACCGCTGACCTATCTCCAGGCAGCACAAATAGGACTCGATCTGGGATTTTGAAACGTAATAATTGTTAGGGATTCCCGTTCGATTACCCGAAAATTGCAAATCGAACAAGAGGATAGATCTGCTATAAGCACCTACATCAAGGATTCGAAGGAACTAAGTAAGAGGTTCATAGATGTAATTTTGAACATGCATCAAGGTAAACAAATGGTTTAGTACATCTCTTTGCTACAGAAGGAATAAGAATATGGGAGAATACTTATCTAGAGGGAGGGATTCCTAATTTTGTGGCTGACGAACAGAGCGCGAAAAAAAGCGGTAAGGAGAGCCGGCTTAGAGGAAGAGAGGTGTCAGAAAAGTTGTGATGAAGATTGCTAGATCTTGTTTTGGTCACCTTTGATCTATGTTTTCTTTGAAAGAGGCGATTTGGTTCCCGATTGAGTTGTTTGTTTCTGAAATGTTTCTTTGTAAAATGGGGGATGAAAACTCATACTTTAGGCTAGACGGTGTGGCTTTCCCAGGAGCCATTTGTTTGTGTCAAACTTTTATTTATTGTACGTTTTTCAAGTTTAATAAATGAGTTCAGCTATTTTACATAAAAAAAAATAAACCTAATTAGAGGGGGTTTAGAAGATTATATATTAATGTCTGTCTATATATGTTTTAAGAAAATGAAAAATATTTTTTTGAAATTAAAAAAAATGAAAAGTTGAAACTAATATTTTGTGTGTAGTGTATTTAATGAAAATTTTCAAAAAAAAAAGAGTAAAAAATAATATTTTCAAATTTTTTTTAAAAAATAGTCTATAATAAGCTTGAATAGATGGTTGTCCAGGTTTATTTGAATCTAGACACAAATATGTCAAGATTCATTCTAAAATTATAAACATCATAAAAATTGATAAAAAAAAAACTAATAAATTCATAATTATCCATAATCTTTAAAAAATTGTATAATGTCAAATTAATCCCTTAATGTTTACATTTTTTTGTCAATTTGATCATTATTCTTTTTTAGATAAATTTGACCCCCAACCTTTAAAAAAAGAGTTAAATTGTTGTTTTTTTAATGG
>JABEZY010274630.1:0-13955 GCA_013467495.1 Gossypium gossypioides
AAATCAGATATAAATTATTTTGAAAATTTTCTGATTTGAAGTGAGTCTACACTTGACAGACTTAAGATTGATGATAGTGGAGAAAACTATACGGTTGAAGCGTTGATAGTAGACAAATTGAAAATGTATAATTTTGATTAAATGTTAACCAAGTTCTTGTTTTAGAATCTTTTTTTTTTTAAAAACTCTGGTTTTTCCCTAAATTTATTTTCTGCTACTTTTGCTAAACCTGTTTTTCCAACAATCAATGCATATACATCATATATTTATGATGCAACACACATGCAAATTTCCCGACTGCCTATCCTAACCATCCTCGAACATCGCTCAAGACACCGAAAATACATATCAATAACTGACCATCCCGAATTTGTTTTTCAGGTGACGATGGTCGTTCGCTTGTCATCTATGGTGACGACTTTTACAACAATAACTTACCATCCCAATTGCCCGATTTTTATGGTTTTTTACTACAATTGTAACACCCCTAACCTGTATCCATCGCCGGAATAGGGTTACAATGCATTACCAAAGTTTACAGAATAATTTTCGATTAATTAAGTCATTTACTATTCATTTTCCGACAAACTATTTAAGGTCCCTTATATGGGCTATTGAGGCCCAAAATATGCATCAGGGTCGATCCGAGATTAAATCGGGATCATAGGGGATTTTTGCAAAATCCTAAATTTTTTCTCAATTACATAGGTCACACGCCTATATGGTTTAGGGACATGCCCGTGTGGTTAGGCCGTGTGGTTTCACACACCTATGTGACTTACCTCGCTCCAGGCCGTGTGGCTTCACATGCCCGTGTCCCTAAGCCGTGTAACTCTCTGACTTGCATACCATGAACAAATTGATCTCACACAGCCAAGTCACACGCCCATGTTATAGACCGTGTGTCATACATGGTCTAGAGGCAACCCGTGTGTCTACCTGTGTGAACAAAATAAGGCTATGTCCAAGCTTAATTTCTCACCCATTTTCATCCAAATGCTAACCAAAAAATTCATATATGATTTTCAACCAATTTCATCACACAAGTAGCCATACTTCCATATACACATTTGATGCAAAACTTACCTCATAATCATACATGTAAAACCATCAATTTCAAACCCCTTTATCATACATGTTATACATATCACTTACCCCACAATATACTAAAATCAAGTTAACCTTAGCCATACCAATGGCTAAGTTTACATCTATCCATCCATTTCAAAACTCAAAATACTAAGTTTAGCCTATACATGCCATTATCACAAAATAAAGCATTTTCTTATACCAAAATATTGGAGTTGATAGTGTGATGTGGCTCTGACCTATCTCCGACCCTCCGAGCTTTCGAGCACTATAGAACAAGGGAAAAGAAACGGGGTAAGCACATAGTGCTTAGTAAGTTCATGCAACAAGAATTTAACTTACCACATATGTCTATTTAATTAAATCAAACATACATATTTCCAAACAATAGGATATTACCTTATCACACACGATCTCAACACATGAGTTAGTCCAATAATCTCCATGTAATAGTATCATGCAAAGGAATGATGAGTTCATCAATTTCATGAATTTCATACCTTTTTTATTTCTAAAATTATCCCGTTAAATTTACTGGAATTTCGATGGATAATCAGTAGCACACTTATAGTGTACAATTCTATATCCCGTCAATTCATATTTACCCTTATCAAGGAGCACACTCTCGAGCCTCATTTCTTACAGCGGGGTTAGCTGTCCAGGCTAAATCCCCTGTATCATATGCTCAAAGATTTTTGTCAGGATTAACAGTCGAGGCTAAATCCTTTCAGTGACAAATACTCTATAGAGCTTAATCTGGATTACCCGTCCAGGCTAAATCCATTCAGTATCACATCCATCAGGAGGCTTATATTAGGATTACCCGTCCGGGATAAATCCTTTTTCATGTCGTATGTAATATAAATTTTCACTGATCCATCGAATTCCTCTTTATTCACCCAAGATTTATTTTCTCTTTTTTCATCAAATATATTAAACATTTCATCATTTTCCATTCATTGTACATTCACATCACATATTCATGCATTACAAGAATTTTATGAAAATAAAATTCAAGTTACACGAACTTACCTTGATAATATGTCGTATTCGAAAGTCAACTAATCCGAGACCTTCTCCTTGCCTCGATCTAATCTCGTTTTTGTATTGTACGGACTATATAAATTAATTTAATCATTAAGTTCACTCAATTCATATCCCATTTCATTCAATTTACGATCTAGGAAAAATTACCATTTTACCCCTAAACTTTTCATTAATTCTAATTTCGTCCCTAGGCTCGGAAAATAAAATTCATGAAATTTAAACCTCTATCCAAGCCTAGCAAAAATTCATATGTATCATTTACAGCACATATATTTCACAAAATCAGAATTTTTCTTTGAGTTTTACCGTTCTACAAGTTAGTCCCCTTTTTGCAATTTCATCCAAAATCCCTTTGTAAAAGTTGTTTATTTACTAGCAACCTTTCATTTTTTACCATAAACTTTCAATTTCCAGCATATTCATCCATGGCATAATTTTTGTACTTTACTAGCTCTTCAATTTAATCCCCAAATTAGAGAGAGCAAGTTATACCGATTCTAAAAATATCAAAATTATTAAAAACGGGACATAGGAACTTACCAATTAAGCCAAGAAAGTTTTCTTAATCTCTCCTAGGGTTTCCATGCAAATTTGGGGATGAAGATGAATAAATATGATGATATTTTCCATGTAATTAATTATCATATTTTATTTTTACTTAATTCCAATTTAGTCCTTACCTTTTTTCTCAAATTCCATGGATGAATCACCAAAGATATTTTCCCATCTTTTTGTTGATGGTCTAATTATCATATTAGGACCTATAATTTCCAGTTTCATGACTATTTGGCCCTTTTAGCATCTAACACTCAACTTTCACATTTTATTCAATTCGGTCATTTCTCTAATTTATCATTAAATTGGTAAAATTTTCCTATCGATATTTTCATATGAGTTTTCTATCATATTACATATCATGCAATAACATTAAAATATATTTCGTTTCTAGCTTGGATTTATGGTTATGAAACCACTATTCTGATATCACCGAATTTAGGCCGTTACAACTCTCCCCCTTAAGGATTTTCGTCTTAAAAAATCTTACCAGTAAAGAGGTTCGGCTCCCATGTAGCCTCTTCGCTCCCATGTTGTTGCCAAAGGACTTTCACTAAATTTATCCTTTTATTTCTGAGCTCATTTGTCTCTCGTGCCAGAATCTTGACCGTTTCTTCACCGTAAGTCATATCAGACTGAATCTCAACTTCTGCCGGTGAAATAACATGTGAAGGATCTGATCGATACCGCCGTAACATGGACACATGAAATACATTATGAATTTTCTCAAGTTCAGGTGGTAGTGCTAATCGATATGCAACCGGTCCAATCCGTTCTATCACTCTGTATGGCCCGATGAACCGTGGACTTAATTTACCTTTATAACTGAATCAGAGGACTTTCTTCCAAGGTGTTACTTTCAGAAATGCCTTATCGCCAACCTGAAATTCAATTTCTTTTTGTTTAAGGCCAGCATATGATTTCTGGCGATCAGAGGCTACTTTCAGACTATCCCAAATTACTTTCACATTTTCCTCTGTTTCACAGATTAAGTCAACTCTGTGTATCTTTTTCTCATTGAGCTCTGTCTAGTATAATGGAGTTCTACACTTATGACCATATAAAGCCTCATATAGAGCCATTTTAATACTAGACTGATAGCATTATTATATGCAAATTCAATCAAAGACATATATTTTTCCCAATTACCTTCGAGTTCCAGTACACAACATCAAAACATATCTTCCAACACCTGAATTACACGTTCAGATTGACCATCTGTCTGGGGATGAAATGCAATATTAAATGCAATTGAGTCCCCAAAGCTTCCTGTAGTTTGTCCCAAAAATGAGATGTAAACTGAGGATCTCTATCCGAAATAATGGAGACTGGTACCCCATGTAACCTGACAGTCTCAGATATATATAATTCATCTAATTTATCCAAAGGAAAATCCATATGTACCGGTATAAAGTGCGCTGACTTTGTCAATCGGTCAACGATTACCTAAATGGCATCTTTCTTCTTCGGCGATAAAGGCAATCCAGATATAAAATCTATTGTGATTCTTTCCCATTTCCATTCTGGTATTGTAATTGGCTATAATAACCCCGAAGGTACCTGATGTTCAGCTTTAACTTGCGGACAAATCAATCATTTAGTTACAAATTCAGAGATGTCATGTTTCATGCCCGGCCACCAGTAAATCTTTTTCAGATCATTATACTGCTTGTTACTTCCTAGATGAACAGACATAATACCACTATGTGTTTCGTGTAAAATCTTCTGTATAAGCTCTGTACTCCTTAGTACACATATTTTGCCTTTGAATAATAAACATCCATCGGCCCCAATCTAAAATTCAGAATCAGTTCCCGAATCACATTACACCAGTTTAGCCTCTAACTTTTCATCATCTTTTCGGGCTTCACAAATCTATTGTAAAAACATTGGTATAGCTTTTAATCTAGCTATAACTAAACCATCATCAAATAATGTCAACTGCGTATTCATAGCTCGCAAAGCAAACAGAGATTTTCGACTCAAAGCATCAGCTACTACATTAGCCTTACCCGGATGATAATCAGTAACCAGATCATAATCTTTTATCAACTCAAGCCACCTGCGCTGTCTCAAATTTAAATCTTTTTGTGTCATCAAATATTTCAAACTCTTGTGATCAGTGTAAATATGACATTTCTCGCCATAAAAGTAGTGCCGCCATATTTTTAGTACAAACACAATAGCAGCTAACTTAAGATCATGTACTGGGTAATTTCTTTCGTGTGGTTTAAGTTGTCTTGAAGCATAGGCTATTACTTTACCTTCTTACATCAAGGCACAACCTAAACCATTTAATGAAGCATCACTGTAAATAATAAATTCCTTACCCAGTTCTGGCTGTACTAAAACAAGTGATTTTGTCAACAGGTCTTTCAATCTATCAAAGCTCTACTGGCATTCATTCATCCACTTAAACTTTACATCTTTTTGCAATAGACGGGTTATCAGAGAAGCTATCATACAGAACCCCTGTACAAATCTTCGATAATATCCAGCTAGTCCCAAAAAAATTCTGACTTCGGATACATTCTTCGGTGGATTCCAATTAACAATGACTGAAATTTTACTCGGGTCTACCTTAATACCATCAGCTGATACAAAATGTCCAAGAAAACCCACCTCTCGAAGCCAGAACTTGCATTTGCTAAATTTAGCATATAGCTATTTATCACGCAGAGTTTGCAATACAATTCTCAAGTGGTCTACATGCTCATTTTCATCTCGAGAATAAACCAAAATATCATCAATAAATACTACTACAAACCTGTATAAGTATTGCCTGAATATCTTGTTCATCAGATCCATAAAGTAGTAGGTGCATTTGTTAGCCCAAATTGAATAACAAGAAACTCATAATGCCCATATCTAGTTCTAAAAGCTATTTTCAGCACATCTGACTCCTTTACCCATAACTGGTAATAACCTGATCGAGGATCAATCTTTGAAAAGACAATAGCACCTTTTAGCTGATCAAACAAATCATCAATCCAGGGCAACGGGTACTTATTCTTTACTGTGACTTTATTGAGCTACTAATAATCAATACATAATTTCAAGGATCTGTCTTATTTTTCCACAAATAATACCGGAGCACCCCAAGGCGGGTGACTCGATCGAGCAAAACCTCTATCAGTGAGTTCTTGCAACTGTGCTTTCAGTTCTTTTAATTTTGTAAGAGCCATCCTGTATGGTGCTATCGAAAGCGGTGTAGTTCCCAGAACAAGATCTATAGAGAATTCCACTTCCCTTTCCGGTGGCAACCCAGGTAATTCCTCTAGAAACAAATCAGGGAGCTCACATACAACTGGTACGGACTGAACCTTTGACTCAGATACCTTGGTGTCCAATACATATGCAAGAAGAGCATTACATCCCTTTCTAGTATACCTCTGAGCTTTCATGACTAAAATCACATTAGATAACCCCTCTGTCTGATCAGATTTAATATGGAGTAACTCATAATTATGACATTTTAACACAATATTTTTCTGTTTACAATTTACCACTGTATCATGTTGGGTTAGCCAATCCATACCCAAAATCATATCAAACTCATGGAAAGGTAATAACATCAAGTCGGCCGAAAAATAATAAATTTTTACCATCAGTGTGCAATTTTTACAAATTTTATCCACCATAACACACTGACCCAAGGGGTTTAAGACTTTAACCACCAATTCAGTGAATTCATCGGGTAAGTTTTTAACAAATACAAGCTTTGTGCATATATATGAATGTGTAGAACTAGGATCAATCAAAGCAGTAATATCAGTATCAAGTAAAGAAAATGTATCAGTGATGACATTTAATGCTGAAGCATCTTCTCTGGCACGGATGGCATATGTTCTCACTGGTGCTCTAGCTTCAGATTTAGCTGATGAATCTTTTGTAGCTCCCCAACTACCACTGATATTTCTAAAAGGTTGAGGTGGTCTACCTCTCGAAACTAAATTACTCGGCTTCCGAGTTTGATCTGTATCTTTTTCAACCCTTTCTGGACATTCTCTGAGGAAATGACCAGGGGAACCGCATCTATAACAGGCTCCACTTCTCAGTCAACATTCCTCAAAATGAGCTTTGTTACAATACTTACATCGCAGTTTGGGATTACCAACACTCCCTACACTTGTCACTGAGGGGGTAAGAGATTTTAGGTTAGAACGTTGGGAGCCTCATTCCCTGCCAAAATACCCCGTAGTTGAAGAAGAACGGTCTTAGTACTTCTTTGATTTCCTTGAAACAGAAAGCTGTGATTTTCCCATAGGTCTTTAACTAAGAACCCGAGCTTCTCTTTCTGCCTGTTTCTTTTCTTTGCTCAATTCTTCTGCTTTATATGCTTTTTCAGCTAGTACTGCAAATTCTCTTAGCTCAAGAATTCCAATTAACAACTTGATGTCTTCATTCAAACCCTCTTCAAATCTTTTACACATTTCAGCTTCTGTTTGAACCCATTCTCGAGCATATTTGCTTAGCTGAACAAATACCCTTTAAAATTCAAATACTGTTATGTTACCTTGTTTAAGCTCAAGGAATTCTTTCCTCTTCTAATCAAGGAATCTCTGGCTAATGTACTTTATTTTAAATTCAGTCTGAAAGAATTCCCAAGTAATCTCTTCTTTCGGCACAACAGAGAGTTTAGAATTCCACCAATAGTAACCTGTATTTTTTAATAGGGACACGGCACATTTCAAACATTCTGTCGGTGAACAGGATAATTCATCCAAGACCCGAATAGTGTTCTCTAACCAGAACTTAGCTCTTTCAGTATCATCTTCAGCTGATGCCCTGAATTCTTCTGCCTCATATTTATAGATTTTATCTACTAGAGCTTTACCAATTTTAATGGTTTCTGTACCTGTACCCTGTGGTATCTCAAGAACCGGTGGAGGAGCAGGAGGGGGAGCTTGTTGTATTGCAGGGTTATTTCTCAGTTATTGATCAAACCATTCATTCATTATTTCAAAGAAAGTTGCGTTAGCTTCATCACCTCGGCCCTCAGATACGGCCTTCTAGTACTAGATGTTTCTCTTCGGATCGAACCTAGAGCATGGCTCTTAGCTTTCACGGATTCAGCTCTAGCTTGGTCAGAAGACATTACTATAAAAAAACATATTTAAAGTGGTCAGGATGTATCACACTATCATAAATAATATAATGGCATGTATACCTAACCCCATATTTGCCACGTTAATCTGAGAATCGACTAAATCGTAGCTCTGATACCAATAAATGTAACACCCCTAACCCGTATCCATCGTCAGAATAGGGTTACGAGGCATTATCAAAGTTTACAGAATAATTTTTGATTAATCAAGTCATTTACTATTCACTTTTCGACATACTATTTAAGGTCCCTTATATGGGCTCTTGATGCCCAAAATATGCATCAGGGTCGATCCAGGAGTAAATCAAGATCATAAGGAATTTTTCGTAAAACCCACAATTTTTCTCAATTACATAGGTTACACGCCCATGTGGTCAGGCTGTGTGGTTTCACACGCCTTTGTGACTTACCTCACTCCAGGCTGTATGGCTTCACACACTCGTGTCCCTAAGCCGTCTAACTCTTTAACTTGCATACCATGAACAAATTGATCTCACACGGCCAAGTCACATGCCCACGTTATGGACCGTGTGTCACACACGACCTAGAGAGATGTCCGTGTGTCTACCATTATGAACAAAATAAGGCTATGTCCAAGCCTAATTTCTCACCCATTTTTATCCAATACCTACACCAAATTATACCAATGCTAACCAAACAATTCATATATGATTTTCAGCCAATTTCATCACACAAGTAGGCATACTTCCATATACACATTTGATGCAAAACTTACCTCATAATCATACATGTATAAACCATCAATTTCAAACCCCTTTATCACACATGTTATACATATCACTTACCCCACAATATACTAAAATCAAGTTAACCTTAGCCAAACCAATGGCTAAGTTTACATCCATCCATCCATTTCAAAACTCAAAATACTAAGTTTAGCCTATACATGCCATTATCACAAAATAGAGCATTTTCTTATACTAAAATATTGGAGTTGATAGTGTGATGTGGCTCCGAACTACCTCTGACCCTCCGAGCTTCCGAGCACTATAGAATAAGGGAAAAGAAATGGGGTAAGCACATAGTGCTTAGTAAGATCATACAACAAGAATTTAACTTACCACATATGTCCATTTAATTAAATCAAACATACATATTTCCAAACAATAGGATATTACCCTATCACACACGATCTCAACACATGAGTTAGTCCAATAATCTCCATGTAATAGTATCATGCAAAGGAATGATGAGTTCATCAATTTCATGAATTTCATACCTTTTTTATTTCTAAAATTATCCCGTTAAATTTACTGGAATTTCGATGGATAATCAGTAGCACACTTATAGTGTACAATTCTATATCCCGTCAATTCATATTTACCCTTATTAGGGAGCACACTCCCGAGCTTCATTTCTTACAGCGGAATTACCTGTCCAGGCTAAATCCCCTATATCATATGCTCAAAGAGTTTTGTCAGGATTAACAGTCGAGGCTAAATCCTTTCAGTGACAAATACTCTATAGAGCTTAATCTAGATTACCCGTTCAGGCTAAATCCATTCAGTATCACATCCATCAGGAGGCTTATATTAGGATTACCCGTCTGGGCTAAATCTTTTTTCATGTCGTATGTAATATAAATTTTCACTGATCTATCGAATTCCTCTTTATTCACCCTAGATTTATTTTCTCTTTTTTCATCAAATATATTAAACATTTCATCATTTTCCATTCATTTTACATTCACATCACATATTCATGCATTACAAGCATTTTATGAAAATAAAATTCAAGTTACACGAACTTACCTTGATAATAGTTCGTGTTCGAAAGTCAACTAATTCGAGACTTTCTCCTTTCCTCGATCTAATCTCGTATTTGTATTGTATGGATCTATATAAATGAATTTAATCATTAATTTCACTCAATTCATGTCCCATTTCATTTAATTTATGATCTAGGAAAAATTACCATTTTACCCCTAAACATTTCATTAATTCTAATTTCGTCCCTAGGCTCGAAAAATAAAATTCATGAAATTTAATCCTCTATCCAAGCCTAGCAAAATTTCATATGTATCATTTACAGCACATATATTTCATAAAAATTAGAATTTTTCTTTGAATTTTACCATTGTACAATTTAGTCCCCTTTTTGCAATTTCATCCAAAATCACTTTGTAAAAGTTGTTTATTTACTAACAACCTTTCAATTTCTACCATAAACTTTCAATTTCCAGCATATTCATGCATGGCATAATTTTTATACTTTAGTAACTCTTCAATTTAATCCCTAAATTAGAGAGATCAAGTTATACTGTAACACCCCAAACCCGGCCTAGACGTTATGGTCGAATCTGACGTGTCATATTGAAATGTCTTTCGAAAATTTGACTTGTTGGTAAAAATTTCATTTCTAAGTTAAAAAACCCCTTTTTTATTATTTTACGAATCAACTAATCAAAATGTTTGCCTTGTTATCTGCTATTGTTATAATAGGTTGATCTAAAATCGCGAAAGCTTTTAAAAACTCTAATGTTTAAATTTCGTGTCCTTGAAAACAATTATTATTTTGAAAATTCGTCTTCTCCTAAACCAGCAGTTGACAATAAGTAAGCAAAAACCCAATTAAAATTTAAACAAACATAAATGGCCTTATTACATAAACAAAACCTAACACAAACTTTAAATTTAAATAAAAGCAAGTGTAGAACAGCTGCAGTTGTGTGGCCACCTCTGAGTCCCTCGTAGTGCCAAATCGCCTATGGTTGAGGATTACATGTACAATTAAAAGGAAAGGGTGAGTTTACGAAAACTCAGTGTGTAATCCCCTAACAAGTAAACGGTCATTTAAATAGTAGATAAATACAGTTTGGGCCTGAGCCCGTTACAGTAACAGTCCAGTTCACTGTGGGCCTAAGCCCTTTCCAGTAATAGTAAGCGACCCATTTCAACCCAACGTGGCCCATTACGGCCAAAGCCCATGGAGGCCTCCACAGTCTATCGCCCATGATTCGTGGGTTTGGCTTACCATACGAGCGCTCGCACGCTCGTGTGGTCTCAAACGCCATATTTTTGGCTTTTCGGCTTTTGCCATTCTACAGTTACAGTGGGGTGTTTACACACCTGATTGTGGAAACGCAGCAAGATCCAAGAGCACCAAAGCCTACATTCATACAAAGCTTTCCATTAGTCGCTGAACAATAGGGTTAATCTCTCCCTTTTTACACCCTTAACCAAAACTAAAATTAACACTTGCCTCGATTGTCAAATGTGGCTTAGCCTGCCTATACCACTAAGGAAGGTTGACTGCAATCTCCTTGACGGATATGTGCATTACAAACGAGTTTCATTAAACAGGATTGTATATTCATGTAGCTTAAATCCACACATGATATCTTGTGGAACCATAGAAAGAACTCGGCCTACACTTTAGAATGCTTGACTACATACTTACCTTTGATTGAATGATAGGAGAAAGGTTTCAACAACTTTATTACGCGATAGTCCTTCACTCCTCTTGAAATTTGAACCGTTAGAGAATTATTGTCAAGTCGAAAACAAATTTGAAGAGATAAAAAGGGAGAGAAGGCAATATTCAACAAACAGTTGATCAAAAGGAGTAGAGGAAGAAGAGCAATTCGGATGAAAGATGCAACACGAAACTACTTCAACACTGTTCGGTCAAGGTTTGGAAAATAGAGAAACGAAAAGAAGCAACAAAGATAAGAGGGAAAAGAGAAGAGAATTTGGCAGAGGAGGGAACTAAAAAGCTATTCGGTAAAAAAAAAGATAAAAGGGAAGAGCAACAAAAGAAAAACCCGAGAGGTACTCGAAATCTTAACAAAAATTCGGCACCAAAAAGTAAAAAGAGAGAAACGCTACACAAAACCGAAATGAAAAGTATACCAAAATGAGCAGTATCCCCTCTGGCCAAATTTTCTGAGTATCAAAGTCCACTTTCGGCACACTTCTCCTCTCCCCTCACTTCCCTTGATTTTGTCTTAAAATCTCTCCCCTTATCCCTACTTGAATTATTCTACTGATTTCTCCTCAACTCCCCTAACAACTCCATTCAAATTCTATTCAAACTCCCCTTAGCTATGTTTCAGTCCAACTCCTTTACCTACATAGCTCAAGCAGCAAAATAAATACTTTATTGCACAACCTAGGACTTGAACCTCAAATCTCATAGTTACACAACACGCCACCCTGCTACTAGACCACAAGCTATTTTTATGTCATAAAACATACACTATTATTTATAAGGCCTATATGCCAGTGTCCAGATTCATTTAAAAGCAAAACTAAAAATTCTGCAAAAGCCAAGACTTGAACCCCTAACTTCTCAGACACTTCCAAAAACTACTAAATCACTTAACCACTAAAGCAGACATTCATTTATGTCACTTCCTTTCACAACTAAAATATTTATGTGCAGTCTCCTAACTGTTCCCTTGTTCAAAACCTATTTCTTCTAGGCCCAAAATTCGGGGTGTTTCATATACCGATTCTAAAAATATCAAAATTATTAAAAACGGGACATAGGGACTTACCAATTAAGCCAAGAAAGTTTTCTTACTCTCTCCTAGGGTTTCCATGAAAATTTGGGGATGAAGATGAATAAAGATGATGATATTTTCCATGTAACTAATTATCATCTTTTAATTTTACTTAATTCCAATTTAGTCCTTAGCCTTTTTCTCAAATTCCATGGATGAATCACCAAAGATATTTTCTCATCTTTTGATTGATGGTCTAATTATCATATAAGGACCTATAATTTCAAGTTTCATGGCTATTTGGTCCTTTTAGCATCTAGCACTCAACTTTTACATTTTATTCAATTCAGTCCTTTCTCTAATTAATCATTAAATCGGTAAAATTTTCGTATCGATATTTTTATACGACTTTTCTATCATATCACATATCATGCAATAATATTAAAATATATTTCCTTTCTAGCTTAGATTTGTGGTTACAAAACCACTATTCTGATATCACCCTTAACTATCATCTCGGTTGACCCAATTTTAATGGATTTTTAAATTACCATCACAGCTTATCCGGTTTTGATGACGTTGTCGCCTACTTCGTACAGTATTGACTTTTGGTGTGGACTTAAATTGTCATAGTCTCCTATGGAACTCCCCCATCCTTCGTACTTGATTTCAGGTATTTATGCACATATACTAATCATATCATACTCATTATCAATGTTTGATACTATGCTTAACAAGCACATTTATTATCATATACAAACATTTAATGGCATGTATTCATGCATTTATTCATTTCAATTTCATATACACATATAATTTGTGCAAGTTAAAAACAATGTCACATACTTAGTATCTACATGTGAATTAACAGGCCTAGTTTATCTTAACACATACATAAAGATTCACATGTAAGGTTTGCACATTTAGGTTCGCACCTAGGGGTTCGCATATTTTCATATAAAAGGGTTTGCATGCTATATACAATTCACATAAATAATCATGTAGAGTTTGTGAAGATATAAATTAGAAGTTCGCATAATACATTGCTTGCATACTTACTCATGCTAGGGTTCGCATGTAATTTTCAATTTAGGTCCACATGTATAAACAATGTAGGTTTGCATGATTATTCTAAAGGCTCACACACGAATTCCTACATAGTTTTGCATATGGGTTCGCAATAGGGAGTTTGCCTATAGGGTTTCGCATATAAGTGTTCACCTAGAGGGTTCACACATGTAGGGGGTTCACACACTGGGGGCTCATACATATAGGGTTCGCACATAGGGGCTCTTACATTGGGATTTGCACAAAAAGGGTCCCACACCTATAGTTTGCATAGTGGTTTGCACACCTAGGTCCGTACATTATTACTAGGGTTCGCATAAATATACTAGAAGTTCGGTCATGAATCCTATATGTTTCTACACATGGGTTTTCAATCGGGGTTTGCATGCAAGGGTTCACACATTAGGGGTTCGCATACAAGGCTTGCACAAAAGGGTTCGTTCATAGGATTCACACTCTATATGGTCGTATAGTAAACTCATGTACATATGGGCTCACACTTAAGGGGTTGCACATAGGCTCACACAGAAGTGTCCGCACTTAAAGTTCTAATATAGTAAACTTCATGTGAGGGTTCACATAAATATATTTAAGGGATCCCTTAGTCATCTACCCAGAGTTTAC
>JABEZY010274800.1:0-18640 GCA_013467495.1 Gossypium gossypioides
ACTCTAATTAATCTAAACAAGAAGTAGTTTTAAACTAAACTTTCTTGTTGACATAAAACTCCTAAATAAATTAAGCTACTTAATAATTATTAAAAGTTCGGAATAATGAAATAATAAGAGCTGATAAATGCAATATCGAGCTCATATATAATAAAAATTAAGCCCAAAACCTGAAGCCAATATGATTTAAACTCGAATTAAAGCCCGAAACTCGTAATTTCTGTCAACCCCGTCCAGAAATTCTGCTCATGCGGTCTTCACTAAAACGGTCATAACTTAAGCTCCCAAACTTAAAATTGAGTGATTCAAAGTGTTTTTTGAAGATAAGGGATAGATCTTCGAATGACTTGAAGACATATCAACCTAGAAATGCCTGGATCCCATCCAAAAATACGTCGCAATTTTCCTAATTTCTGAAACTTGAAAATTGGCAGCTTCAATGAATGGAATTTAATAAATTTCACCTCATCCATGCATGTATCATTCCCTTTTTCCTCGAAAAGATTCGTCCTCGAATCTTGTATTCGATTGAATCTTGGTTTGATTTGCTTGGCCTCTGACATTGTTGTTGGGCCTTGAGGTAATGTGAGCTTATCACATCTATAAGTCTGAAATTAGGCCATCAGACTCGCATCATTCCCCCCTTCCTCATGAAGATTTGTCCCCGAATCTTTAGTTGCACAAAAAGAAAAAGGCTTAGAATAAATAACAATAAAATGAAAAAGATACTTACTTAAGTTTTCTTGTGCGCCAAAACTATCTACAGGATCAAAGACATTATTTTGATCCTTCAAATCAGCTTCGATGATGTATGTATCCTTTAAAAACTAGGTATCAACACTAAAAAAGGAAGTGTTAGGTATATGAGTCTTCAAGTAAAAAATAACCTATAACTTTCTTTGAATATGCATGGTCATCCATAAGAATTTCCAACGATGGGTCAAGAATTTCACATAATTATAAAAATCAAGAAGTTTAATATTATTATGTGAAAAATCATCGTTAAAGGTTAATATAGGAAATTTTATTGCAAGAGAAAATCTATAGAATGCTTTAAAAAACCTATTCAATGCAACAGAATTACTATTTTTAACATTTACAAATTTAGATAAACCCATAAAATTAGTTGAACTTTTAGACAAAGGTGTAATGAAATTTGACCAACGAAAATACATGTTGTAAGGAAATATTTTACAAACAAAATCAATAGCATACTTATCAAAAGCATTCAAAGTATGCCTTCTTAAATTAATTTCTATTGTCTCCTTACTTTCGTTACCTTGTAGCACTTATGGGAAATTATCAATATTTAACTTGCCTTTTTTCCAAAAGTAAAATCGTCTATCAATGGTAGAGTAATATAATTAGAAGTCCATCAATGGATCCTTAAAATCCTATAATCAATAAACACCACTAAACAAATTTGAGTTAAGGTTAGTTAAAACATAATCACTCATCACTTTTGTATAGGTATTTTCTTGTTTTTCATTTTCATTTTCTGCTTGCGAACTCTCCAATTTTACCTTATATGGATTTTCTCTTACCAAATTTGGACCATCAAATAAACTTTTATCACTGAAGGTCTCTTTTCTCTGTCTTTTCACATGATTCTTCCTCACTTCCCATAACCTTCTTATAGAACTTCATCATCTTGATTTGATCATTGTGAACATCTTTCAGATCCAAAGAGGCTAAAATGTACTTCTTCCCAGGGAAAACAAGGGAATATCGATTTAATTTACCATGATGAATAACATCACGATCATATTGTCATGGTCTACCAAGTAACAAGTGGGTGGCATGCATGGGAACGACATCACACCAAACATCATTAATGTAAGCCCCAAGTTTAAAAGTGATCAAGCACTATTTTACCACACAAACCTTCGAACCTTCGTTAAGCCATTGAAGATAGTCTGGTGTAGGATGTTTGCTACATGGAAAAGCAAAAGAGTCCACAAGGTAGTTGCTCAATATGTTAGCACAACCTCCACTATCGATGATAAGTGAGCAAATTTTACCTTTAATCAAACATCTCGAATGGAATACATTAGTCCTTTGAAGATCATGATCATCCCTCAATTGGATGTTGAGGGTGTGCCTCACAACTAGACAATGAACATCATTTAGTGGTTCCACCAACTCTTCTTCACCATAAAACTCACCTCCATTGTTGACATCATCAATTAATTTATGCATATCTGGTTCTGTTTTGTTCGAATCAGAGGTATTTTAACAGCCCGTTTTTAGTGATATAAAAAATAGTGGTTTTGGGACCACAATTTTGATGAGAGAGTTATTATTTTATTATTTATTTAAGGTCTATTAGATTATATTAAGGTATTATTAAAATTTCGTTAAGAAATTTCATCGTTTAAATGGTTAATTAGGTGAAAAGGACTAAATCGTAAAAAGTGTAAAAGTTGAGTTCTAATAGCTAAAGGAGTCTAATGGTGATGAAATCTTAAATTAAAGGACTTTAATGGTAAATATACCAATTAATGACTTAGTGGATGTGCATGGCATGGTTTTAACTAAAATTATGAAAGGTTTAAAGGTTATAATGGTAATTGAACAATTAAACTTAAAGTAAATAAAACAAAAATTTGTTCATCTTCTTCAAATGTTTTTTCCATCAAAATTTGAAGAAATAAAATCCATTTTTAGGTTTCTTAGGTTCGGATACTTCAAGTGTGAGCATGTAAGTGATTCTGAGCTCCGTTTTTAATGATTTTTATGTTTTTATGATCGTTTTAGCTTAGTCTAGCTAGCCCGGGGATTAATTTGTAAAATTGTTAAATGTTAAGGGTTATTCCATGAATTTTCTTGAATGGTTTTTGATATTAATTGATAGATTATGAATCTTTGTCGAGACATAAACAGGTTTGTTAAGTGATTTTTTATGAAATTGAATTTAGGGATCTATTTGTGAAAATAGTAAAATTTCATGTTAAATTTATGAAATGATGGCTTAAATGGGTTAGTATAAGTCCCTAATAAATTTTTCTAGCTTGAATGGATGGTTAAAATGGTTAGATTTCAATTTATAAGCTTGAGGACTAAATTGTGAAAAGTTTAAATGTTAGGGGTAAATTGATAATTTTACATAAATATGAAATGTGGATTAAATTCAATACTAGAAGTATTTAATTGATTGAAATTACCTATTTAGATCAAGATAAACAACGTTCGGACTTTGATCGAGGAAAGGCTAAAACTTCGGATTAGTTCGACCTAACTTCTACACCCCTAGTAATTGAGGTAAGTTCGTAAGAACGGCTACAGTGTTAATTTTATTTAAATTGAATATTTAATATGTTACTTTTAATGTAAATGGATCAATATATAAATGTATCAATGCTTTGACGAATTGACAGATATTGAGTCCCGATTGAACCTTAGGAATTCTTAGGATACAAATGACATGTCATTAGGGATTTCATGTTTCGGGTGTTGGTCTTGAATGTCCTACTGATGGCTAAGGTCCTGTATTTGTTGCGAATTCTCCACAGCTCGGGTGAGTAGCATTGTCTAGCTTACGTTCCGACCCACAGCTCATGTGAACATGCCTACTTCTCAGCTCGCGTGAGCAATGATGTAAAGGAAATGTTACAATTATATGTAAAGGCACACTTTGTGTGAGCTTTTTCGAGTATCAATTGTAATTCTAAATAGTTCAATGGGTATGAAAAGGAAAGAAATGGTAAGTGTTCAAATGGAATGTATCATGAACTTATGCAAAGGAATTATAAACTAAATGATGAGATTATATGTGCAAATATACTTGTTTATGGAAGAATTCATTTGAACCATGTACAAGAGTACTAACTTGTGATTTTGATGATGTTGTATAGGCTTATGCCAAACTTATGGTTTTGGTTGATTTTATACTTATGTTTTATATTATGCAAATGAAATGATAAGTTATGTTGTGGTTTATACGAGCTTACTAAGCATTCATTGCTTAAGTAGTTGTTTCCCTTTGTTTTATAAATTATCAGAAGCTCGATTTGGTTAGAAGCTCGTCGAAGATCTATCACACTATCTAGCAAACAATTTGATAGTTTTTTATCACTTCGGCCAAGGTTTATAACAAAATGTATAGGGTGGTTTATAATGGTGCTTAATAAATATGTAAAAGATAATTTGGTATGTTTGTGCCTTGATGTTTAAGTATGGTTAATGGACTTATAATGCTTGTTTAGGTAAGTCCTTTTGGTCACTTTTGGTAATGGATGTGTGTGGCCTTTCGGTATGATGATGTTGGCTTGGAAATGGTCAATTTGTGGTATGTTTTGGTAAGTAGTTGAATTAGGTTATGATGCTTGAAATAAGGTAATATTAACTTGATTTGGCATATTATGTTTTGGTATATTTGTGGTGCCTTTGAACGACATTTTGGTTAGATAATTTAGGTTGTTTGAATGACTTATTTATGCATGTTTGAATGGTGTTTGAAACTCATGAATGTGCATTTAAATGGTTGGAATAGTTATGCATGAAATGGTTTTACTATGGCTTGATTTTAGGTAAATTTTAGGTTCACACGGTCTAAGACACGGGCATGTGACTCAGCCATGTGAGGCATACGGCCTGACGACTTGGCCTTGTGTCATCTGGGCATTTTTAAGGTTCAAGTCAGTGAGTTACACGGCCTAACACATGGCCTAGCACACAGGCATGTGACACGGGCGTGTGACATGGCCAGTGACCCTATTCAGTGAGTTACACGGGTGAGGACACGGGCCGGGACACAACTGTGTATCCCTATTTTGAAAGTTACACGGCCTATGTTCATGTCACACGGCCTATGGCCCCTATTTTACATCTTTTTCCTAAACTTCATGTCTTGTTTCAAATTAGTTCGAATTGCTTCTAAGCTATTTTTAGGGTCTTTAAGGCTTGATTTAAGGATAATATGCTTGCTTACGAATGATTTATGATGCGATTAAATTATTGAACGTTATAATGTTTGATTATTTTTTATTGTACGGTAATACTCCGTAACCCTACTTCGATGACAGAGACGGGTTAGGGGTGTTACAGGTATACTCACCATATTTTTTTATCAAAAAAATTCTCGTGTTGGCACAATCATAACTATAGTGCCCACGCCCTTTGTACTTAAAACATTCAATTTCATGAGCTCTTTGTTGTTTTGGTGAAGAATTAGTAGAAGTGTGTTGTTTAGAAAATGTAGAAGAAGGTTTTGTAGGAGCCCCACTTTTCCACTCAAAAGGTTTAGTGTTATCATATTTTAGAAAAAAAACATCTTAATAACATAAGAAGGTTTCAAATTCTTGAAAGTAGAGGTAGAACTTGTACCTCGATAATAGTGTGATGGACAAAATGGATGAGATTGACATAGTTGAAACTGCTGCTCAATCTAAATTGCCTTGCGTATCGCATCATCAAGATCAATGTAGGTTTGAAGATTAAGAGCATTAGTTATCAAAACGTTCAAGCCATCCACAAATCGTACATAGTAGTCTATTCATCTTCTCAGACATTTGCTCTGTGCATAAGCATCTCCATCTCCTTAAAGTACTCATCAACAGATCGATTACCTTGAACAAGGCGTTGAAGTCTTCGTTTCATAACCCGATAATTGCGAGGTGGGATAAAACATTTTCTCATGATTTGTGTCAACTCTTTCCACAAATCAACATCTCGTTCACGATTCCTTTGGCGGTTCAACACAAGTTGAGTCCACCAACTCAATCCATAATCCGAAAATGCCAATGTAGCCAATGGAACTTTCTCCTCCTCCGGACATCTATAATAATGAAACATGATCTCAATTTTAGCCTCCCAGTCACAATATGCATCTGGATCATACTTTCCTCAAAATGGTGGAATGTTGAACTTTGGTTTAGCTACAGAAGGCTGGTCTCGATCAGGAATATCCAAAGTTTCATCAATGTGACGATACCCACGTTTACCAATATTAGAATGAATACAAAGTTGTTCATTACCCCTATCATCATCACTATCACGAGCACGAGAGCATTGGTTTGAAGAAGCCTCCAAACGAGCAACAGCTTGAGTTAGCATTTGAATTTCATTGGTAAGGTGATTAATGCTTTCTTTTTGTTCTATTTGATACTTAGTCAAATTGGCCTGTAGTTCCATTCCACATTTAGTCAAATTGGCCTCAAATATATCACGTACCTCGTTCAATTGTTGATGTTGAAATTTTACCATCCCCACAATATTCTCAAATGTAACATCTTGTTCTTTTTCATCATATGGTATCTCATCATGGTTTTTATGGTTACGAGTATCACGAGTCACTGTGAAAGCCTGAAAAAAACACAACACTCAAAGGAAAATTAAGCAAACCTCACATTATGCACTAAGAAATAAAATAAAATTCTCAATGAAGTAAGAACCAATCTTGTGATTCTTTTAAAAGTGTTTATATCAATCAATCAGAATGCATTAGAATCAAACTAACAAAGCAAACCTAATAGCACTAAGAGTCCAAAATCGACTAGATACCAAAGAATTATGTTGTACGGAGGAAGGAATGTGCAACGTGCTTTAACCTACTAACACAAGAAACAATAAAGTGTTAGAATGTGTAAATAAACAATAAAAAGCAAAAACAAAGGAAAACCTAAGGCCAAGAGTCAATGAAAGTTGCTAAAACTCAAAAATCTGAAAAATTGCGAAGCAACTTGACAAACTTTGTTCGAGGTGTTCCCAATTTCCAAAAATCACGACATTTAAACTGGAGCCTCCTCAAATAATGTAGATCTGATATGGAAAGTTTCAACACAAAATTTAACCCACAGAATATTTTTTTTTGAAACACCTCATACTCGGCCTAGACGTTAAGACCAAGTCTGAAGAGTTACATTAAACGTTTTCAGGAAAAACTAACTTTTATAAACGCAGTTTGAAACAGTTCGAAATCGTCTAACATATTATAAACAATCATCAAAACCCAATCGATACAACAACAATATTAGAAATTCATAATACGAAGAAAATACTAAAATTACTGATAACATAAAAGATGATAAAGCAAAATGACCAAGCTTCCACTACGCATACCCGATCAAGACTATGAGTTACCTTAAATTCAATCAACAGACAAAATGAGTTGATAACTAAATGTAACATATATAAATTCAAAAAGAATCATGAATATAACAGTAAATTCCCAAATTCGTGTTCAAAATCAGAATCAAAGGATATTCAGTACAGTATTAACAAATTAGACGAAAGACAGAACAATTCGAATTCAGATACAAAACATATCAGAAACAGATGCAACTTTCCTACCACCATCCGCTACACACCATCTCCGACCAACCCAACACACCATACAGGGTATTTAATACTCATCCAGCCCTACACACCACATAGTGTCAATTCGACACGTTCAACATGATTGCAGATTAGCTGCCATATCATATTGCGATAAAACACCAGATTTAGATATAGATTCTAGCTTAGCCACTGAACCAAAATAGATCACTTCCACCTTTACACAATTCCCACACAATGCAAATGCAGATTATAGATGTCAGATATCAAGGAGGTACACACAGTTATCCAAATACAGTTCATAATCAAATAGTACAGATCAATATTATTAACAGTCATCGCATTCAGTATACGTTCAAATAATCAATTACTCAATCTCAGATCATTGGATAGTAACTTATACAGTCTAATTCAGATCATATGGACCCTACAGAAGGCCTACGTTGGAGCTGAATGACACTTACGACCCTAGGGAAAATTTTCAGTACTTTGGCCCATATGTTGGTGTGGATTCACACGGCCTGGGTGTCTGGCCCTTGTAATCCACACGGCCTGGCACATGTTTGTGTCTCTGGCTGTGTGACTCTAATTCACAAATAATGAGTTACACAATCTGGACACATGCCCATGTTCCTGGCCCTGGCCCGTGTGACCCTAATTCATAAATAGTGAGTTACATGGCTTACCACATGGCAGTGTGACCCACGCAGCCTACCACATGGCCTGACACATGACTGTATGGAGTTGACAACCATGTCTTTCGACAACTAAAATTTGTAGAAATACGGGTATTCTGTTACACGCCTGATAGAGTTTCGATACAAAAGCGATAGAAGTGATCCTGAAACCTAGATTTGAAAACCAATTGTTCAATTTACAACTTTAACTGAGACAAATCACACAAAATTGCATTCCATTAACTATGTCGAAAATTTTGATGCAAAACTTCCTTAAAACAAACTAATGCTTACCGAAAAACAACCGGCCATAAACCGGAACTAAATCGTTGGAGGAACACTCCTCTTGTTACCTTCGCCTAAAAGGAAACAATTGAAGAAATTATCATGAAATTCGAAGTAACAGATAGGAATACTCAATCTCAAAAAGAATAGATGAAATCTCGCGAATTAGAAGTAGACAACAAGAACAACTTACGTAGAACCCCTTCAATTGAACAATGAACAACGCCGAACCTTCAATTTAATTCGATAGCAAAATCACGGAGACAAGTAAAAAGAAAACCAAAAGCGAAAAAAAAAGTAACCAGAACCTAGAGAAGAACGTAGAAGAAAAATAGATTTTGATAAAAACTAAATTACTTTAAAAATAAAATTAATTACTATTTCAATGCGTACGCAGAGACTTAAACTCATGACCAGAAAGAATCAAATGCTTAACCATTGAACTAGCAAGCTCATTCTTGACACAGAATCTCACCGATTAAACTTAAGTCGAGAAAACAAGAATTGTGGTTAAACAAAAATAAATAGCAAAATTCAAAAAGAAAGACTCAAACCCCCTATCTCAAACGTACAAGAAAAACACTTAACCACTAAAGTAGATGCTTAATTATTAATAGAATTTAATGACAGACATTCAAAATTTCAAGGTGTTACAACTCTCTCCCCCTCAAAGAAATTTCGGCCTCAAAATTTACCTTACTTAAACAGATGTGGGTATTGCTGACGAATCGAATCTTTAGGTTCTCACGTACTTTCCTCAGTGTTGTGATTTCGCCATAAGACCTTAACCGGAGGTACAATTTTCCTTCGCAAGACTTTAACAATTTGGTCCAGAATCTGAACAGGCTCCTTCTCGAAGGTCAGATCAGGTTTCACTTCAATCTCCTTAATAGGGACAATGTGAAAAAGGTCAGATCAATATTGTCTTAACATCGAGACGTGGAACACGTCATGAATCCATTCTAGCTCAGAATGTAACTCTAGCTGATATGCGACAGATCTAACACGTTTCAAAATACAGTAAGGTCCAATGAACCTCAGGCTTAACTTGCCCTTACATCCAAATTAAATAACCTTTTTCCATGGAAAAACTTTCAGAAACACCTAATCATTTACAAAATACTCGGTATCTTTTCTCTTTAAATCTGTATACGATTTCTATTGGTCAGAAGCGGCCTTAAGACGATATCGGATCAATTTAACTATATTTTCGATCTCAGAAACTAGCTCAAGACCCAAAACTTGACACTCATTTAGCTCATTCCAACACAGTAGGGTACGACACTTACAACCATATAGAGCCTCGAAAGGTGCCATCTGAATACTAGACTGAAAACTATTGTTATACGCAAACTCAACTAGCGGCAAATAATCCTCCCAACTTACCCGGAAATAAATCACATAGCTTCATTACATATCCTCTAGAATCTGAATAACTCGCTTAGACTATCCATCAGTCTGAGGATGATACGCAGTACTGAAATCCAATCGGGTTCCTAATGCCTCATGAAGCTTCTTCCATAACCAAGAAGTAAAATACGGATCCCTGTCTAAGATGATCGAATTTGGAACTCCATGCAGTCTTACAATTTCAGAAACATATAGCTTAGCTAGCTTCTGTAATGAGTAATCTTTCCTAACAGGTAGAAATTAGTGGACTTGGTCAATTGATCGACGATTACCAAAACTAAATCCTTCTTAGTGGGTGTCAAAGGCAACCCACTAACAAAATCCATCTTCACACGCTCTCACTTTCACAGGGAATCTTAATTGATTGTAGTAGACTAAAAGGCAATTGACGCTCAGCCTTAACCTTCTGACACGTTAGACAGTGAGAGACGAAAGTAGCCACCTTTTGCTTCAAATTAGGTCACCAAAAGAGTTCTTAGAGATCTCGATACATTTTATTCCCACTAAGTTGCATAGTATAGGGACTACTATGCGCTTACTGTAAAATCAACTTTCGTAACTCCACATCGTTAAGCACATAGATCCGACCCTTGAAACACAAAACATCATCACTGTTCAATCTAAAATCAGAAGTTTAACCTGATTCAGCCTGACGCAAATGCAGAACCAGAGACTCATCACTCAACTATTTAGCTTGAACATGATCAACCCAGGTTGGTTTAACCTATAACTCAGCTAGTAGACTTCCATTATTGAACAAACTCAGACGAGCGAACATCACTCTCAAATTGATCATCGCTCTATGACTAAGAGCATCAGTTACAACATTAGCCTTACCGGGATGATACTTTATCGTGTAGCCATAATCCTTAAACAACTCAACTCATCTACGTTGCCTAAGGTTTAACTCTTTCTGAGTTAACAGATACTTGAAACTCTTGTGGTCGTGTAGATGATACACCTCTCACCATACAGATAGTGCCTCCAAATTTTTAGAGCGAAGACAATTATAGCCAACTCAAGGCTGTGTGTAGGATGGTTGCCCTCGTGCAACTTAAGCTGTCGAGACCCATAAGCCACAACTTTACCATCCTGCATTAGAACACACCCTAAATCGGCGTTCTTACGTAACAGTTTAGTCGGGGGAGATGCAATAAGGAAGAACCCCTCTACAAGCCTCCGATAGTAACCTACCAACCCCAAGAAACTCTGAAGCTCAAACACATTATTCGGCTATTTCCACTAGATCACAGCCTCAGTTTTCTTGAGATTAACCTAGATCTCTTCAGCAGTTGCAACATGCCCTAGAAAAGTAACCTCTTACAACCAGAACTCACACTTGTTAAACTTAGTATACAGTTGTTTCTCGCGGGGTACCTACAGAACTATTTGAATATGCTCGTCACGCTTATTCTCAGTCTTTGAATAAATTAGAATGTCATCAATAAAAACTATTACAAACTGATCGAGATATGGCTGAAATACTCGGTTCATCAAATCCATAAACGCAGCCAGAGCATTCATCAAACCGAAAGGCATGACCAAAAACTCGTAATGCCTAAAATAAGTTCTGAAAGTAGTCTTATACACATTGATTTCCTTAACCTTGAGCTAATGGTAACTAGAACGGAGATCAATTTTAAAGAATATAGACACCCCACGAAACTGATCGAACAAGTTATCAATCCTCAGAAACGGATATTTATTATTTACCGTCAACTTATTCAACTGACGATAATCTATACACATTATCATCGATTTGTCTTTCTTCTTAACAAACAGAACTGGTGATCCTTACGGAGACACACTCGGTCTAATGAACCCTCGGTCGAGAAGTTCTTGAAATTGAGATTTTAGCTCCAAAAGCTCCTTAGGTACCATGCGATAAGGTGCAATGGACACCAAAGCGATACTTAATAACAGTTCAATGCCGAACTCAACCTTCCTATCTGGAAGTACACCTGGCAACTCCTCAAGAAAGATATTCGAAAAGTCCCTCACATTACGAATATCTCTAACAGAAAACTTTGAAGAAACAAAATATGATACAAAGGCAAGGTATGCCTCGCAAACTTTTCGAAGTAGCCTTTCAGCTACAATGGCGGAAACTACATTAGAGAGGTAATCTCAACACTTACTGATCATAATAATCTTACTAACCTCATCAGTTCTCAAAGTAACCCTCTTAGAGGAACAGTCTAAACTGACCTGGTGTTCTACAAGTCAATCCATTCCCAGAATTAGATCAAACTCACCAAACGATAATTCTATCAGTTTAGGCAGAAACACAATACCCTGAATCTCTAACAGAACCTGTCGATATATCTTATCAAGTCGAACCGACTGATCCAAATGACTAATTATAGAAATCTCTCTAATAGTACACTCAGCAGAAATATTCAATTTCACAGATCCAGTACTAGATACATATAAATGTGTAAACCCAATATCAATCAGAGCAAAGTATGAAACACTATGAATAAAGAACGTACCCGCTATAACATCAATGTCGTCTCTATCCTCTTGACATCTCACCGCGTACACCAGAATAGGCTGTCGTGCCTCAGTTAGAATCGCACCTCTTCCCGATGCTCTTTGACCTCTACCAGAACGGTTACCACCCCTAGCCATACCATGGCCCCTAGGCGGTTGCTGAGCTACTCTCGAAGGCTGAACAGGACCTAAAGCTAGAACCTAGGTAAAAGTAAGCACCTGATCAGATCGATGAAGACAGTCTCAAATGCGGTGCTCTATCGACCCACATCGGAGGCAAACTCCTAATTTCCTCCAGCACTCACTTGGATGGCGCCTTCCACAGTCACCATAAGTCTTAATCTTAGTTGGTGTAGCTGGTGCATCAGTCCTCAGAGGCCCATCAAACCTTGCCCATTTCTTAGAGCGCTGAACAGAACTAGAGGGATCTAAATCCCTCTTAACTTTACCTTGACCTCTCTCACAGTCTCTCTTTTCGCACTCAATGCGCTTCAACTCTTTCGCTATCTTCATCTTTTCAACCAAGGCTACAAACATTCACTCCCTCTAAAGAGCTATCAGAACTTGTAGGTCATATCGCAAACCTTCCTCAAACTACACTCTCTTATCATAATCTGTCGATACCAAAGCTCGAGCATATCTGCTCAATCTCAGAAAATCGATCTCAGACCTCTCACCCTAAACCAAACTTCTTAAACTCACGCCTACAAGTCTCCACATAGCTCGCCCCCACATGTTTACTTTGGAAAACGTTCTTGAATAAATCTCAGTTAATCTGTTTGGGCCGAGCGTCCTATTCAATTGTCAGCCACCACTAATAGGCCTCATCCCGGAGCAAAGATACGATAGCCCTCAATTTCTGAGTAGGAGTGCAGTCAATGTCATTCATAATGCGCTTAGTAACCATCAACCAGTATTCGTCCATCGTAATGGTAACTCCAATGACACCCCTAAATAATTCAGTACCATTCGACCAGAGTCATTCAATAACCGAGCCTCGGCCCCTAGATCCAGAATGGGTACTAGCAACCCTCTTTAACACACGTAACATAGCCTGAAACAGTACGTCATCCCTGACTATCGAATTCTGAGACCCAGTCTCGGCAGTAGGAGTACCAACGATCTCGCTAGTCTTCAGATTGGGCATATTACCCATAGAGGATGACTCGTCCCGAGTTCCTTCTAGACACCCACGGCGCCCACAAGAACCACATCCATGACTACCACACAAACTCATTATCTCACTTTTCTACAATACCAAAAGTTCACAGATTAGTTCAGAGTTCTCATTAGATGTCTTATTTCACAATTCAAAGCATAGTCTTTATCTAAAACCAACAAATTCAGTTACTATAGTATTTTCTACCTAAATACTACAGCTAAAGTAGAAGTACTTACAGATTCAGCGTTAGAGACTCAGACTTTTAAAAAATTTGTTTTCAAAGTTACTCAGATAAGTTTTTCATTTTAAACCTATTTTAACACAAAATAGGAGCCCAAAAACATAGCCCGAGTGTTGTAAACCTGGCTTTAATACCACTAAATGTAACACCCCATACCCAGCCTAGACGTTAAGACCAAGTCTGAAGAGTTACATTAAACATTTTTTAGGAAAAACCAACTGTTATAAACATAGTTTGAAATAGTTCGAAATCGTCTAACAGATTATAAACAATCATAAAAACCCAGTCAATAAAATAACAATCTTAGAAACTCATAATACAAAAAAATACTAAACATATTGATAACATAAAAGATGATAAAGTAGAATGACCGAGCTTCCACTACGTCGACCCAATCAAGACTGTGAGTTACATTTAATTCAGTCAACAGAAAAAATGAGTTGGTAACTTAATGTTTGTAACATATATAAATTCAAACAGGATCATGAATATAATAGTAAATTCTCATATTCATGTTCAAAATCAGAATTATAGGATATTTAGTACAGTCTTAACAGATCAGACGAAAGGTAGAACAATTCGAATTCAGATACATAATAGATCAGAAATAAATGCAATTTTTCCACCCCGATCCACTACACACCATCTTCGACAAACACAACACACCATAAAGGGTATTTAGTACCCATCTATCCCTACACACCATATAGTGTCGGTTCGACACGTTCAACACGATTGTAGACTAGCTGCCAGATCAGATCGCGATAAAACGCCAGATTCAAATATAGATTGTGGCTTAGCCACTGAACCAGAATAGATCACTTCCTCCTTTACACAATTCCCACCTAATGTAGATGCAGATTAAAAATGTCAGACATCAAGAACGTACACACAGTTATCCAGATACAGTTCATAATCAGACAGTACAAATCAATATCATTAACAGTCATCGCATTCAGTATACGTTCAGATAATCAATTACTCAGTCTCAGATCATTGGTTAGCAACTTAACGGTCTAATTTAGATCATGCGAACCCTACGGAAGGCCTACGTTCAAGTCGAACAACGCTTATGGGTATAGCAAAAAAATTTAGTACTTTGGCCCACACGCCCGTGTAGATTAACACGGCCTGGGTGTTTGGCTCGTGTGGTCTACACAGCCTGGCACATGCCCGTGTGGCCCTTTTTATGTCACACACGGCTGGCACACGACCGTGTGGCTCAAAATTGATAGTTATATGTCTCACGCAGCCTGGACACATGCTCGTATATGTGGCCCGTTTAACTCTAATTCACAAACAGTGAGTTACACAGCCTGGACACATGCCTGTATCCCTGGCCCTTGTGAGCCTAATTCACAAATAATGAGTTACACGATCACACGGCTCGGTCGTGTGCCATTGACAGCCATGTTATCTGGTGATTGAAATTTGCAAAAATATGAGTTTTTCGTTACATATCTAATAGAGTTTCGATGTAGAAGCGATAGAAGTGATCCCAAAACCTAGAACCGACAACCAATTGTTCAATTCACAACTTTCACCAAGACAAATCACACAAAATAGCGTTCAATTAACTATGTCAAAAACTTCGACGCAAAACTTCCCCAAAATAAATTAATGCTTACCGACAAACAAACTGCCACAAACTAGAACTAAATCGCTGGAAGAACACTTTTCTCGATACCTTCGCCTAAAAGGAAACAACTGAAGTAATTTAAGAAATTCGAAGTAACAGACAGGAGTACTCAATCTCAAAGAGAACAGACGAAATCTCGCGACTTAGAAGTAGACAACAAGAACAACTTACACAGAACCCCTTCAATTGAACAATGAAAAACGCAGAACCTTCAATTTAATTCGATAGCAAAATCATGGCGACAAGTCAAAAGAAAAGCAAAAGCGAAAAAAATAAAAGCAGTAACCAGAACCTAGAGAAGAAGAACGTAGAAGAAAAACAACTTTTGAGAAAAAACTAAATTACTTTAAAAATAAAACTGATTACCACAAAGTGCAACAATACTATTTCAACGCATACACAGAGACTCAAACTCATAACCAGAAAGAATCAGATGCTTAACCATTGAACCAGCAGGCTCATTCTTGACATAGAATCGCACCGAATTAAACTTAAGTCGAGAAAGCAAGAATTGAGGTTAAACCAAAATAAATAGCAAATTTCAAAAAGAAAGACTCGAAACCCTCGATCTCAAATGTACAAGTAGAACACTTAACCACTGAAGTAGATACTTAATTATTGACAAAATTTGACGACAAACATTCAAAATTTCAAGGAGTTACACTTTTTTTTCGTATTTTCTTTTTTCTGTACTTTTTTCAATCATTTTTTATGGGAAATATTTTTTTTATATTCTAAAATAATGCCAAGAAATATTATGTAAAATTTTAGCTCGTTTGAAAAACGTTTAGCCACTGAAAAATATTTTTTTCCAAAAATTGTCTATATGAAAAAAATTGTTTTGATGCTGTTTGCTTGAAATGAATTTTATAAGAACACCTAAAACACCCAACTCTAATACCAAATGATACGGAATGAGTGTGAATGCGGAAGCGGATCGTAAAGTTTGCTCAAGTCGCTGATTTAACTTAGGGCTCTAGACATTGGGAAAAAAACTTAGATTTTGACACAACCTGAAACGCAATCAAATCCAAGTCATATTAAATAATTAAAATAAATAACTAAGATAATTAAAATAGAATAATAAATCTATGATTAAAACAGTAATGAAGAAAATAAATAAGATAGATGGAAAGATAGAACTTGGTATGTAGAAGTCCTAAGAAGCCTTGGAAACACGAAAAATCTACAACCCCTTTTAAATGACTCTAACTTCCCCTCCAAGAAAGAAAATTTGGCAAGAAAAAGTTTGAAGATGATCCCCACAATCTGAAAATATTGTTAAAACTTTTCTAAGAGAAACTCAAGAGAAATTCTTGAAAAAAAACTCAAGAGAAATTATTGAAAAGAAAACTCGAAAAGAATTTATTAACTTAAAAGAGAAGTTAAATAATAATGAATTAGTTTAATTGTGTACAATGCAAATGTCTATATATAGGCTAACTAAATAAATCTAAATAAAACTCTTTAGTATACTAGAACTCTAATTAATCTAAACAAGAAGCAGTTTTAAACTAAACTTTCTTATTGACATAAAACTCCTAAATAACTTAAACTACTTAATAATTATTAAAAGTTCGAAATAATAAAATAACAAGAGCTGATAAATACAATATTAGGCTCATATACAATAAAAATTAAGCCAAAAACCCGAACCCAATATGATTTAAACTCGAATTAAAAGCCCGAAACTCGTAATTTCCGTCATAATCCCGTCCAGAAATTCTGGTCGCGCAGTCTTCACAAAAACAATCATAACTAAAGCTCCCAAACTTGAAATCGAGTGATTCAAAGTGCATTTTGAAGCTAAGAGATAGATCTTTGAATGCTATGCAGACATCTCAACCTAGAAATTCTTGGATCCCATCCAAAAAGACGTCACAAGCATATTGACTTCCTAAACTTGAAAATTGGCAGCTTCGGTGAATGGAATTTAATAAATTTCACCCCATCCATGCATGTATCATACATTGTTGGTACAATTAATTTGGCGTTCAATTACTTTACCAAAAAACAATTTGGCGTGGTTCAAATGAGAGTGCAGTTGGGTAACGCCATGGAATTAAGTGATTTAATTTAAATGATCAATGCAATTGAGATCGTTAATTAGAGTCAGATTCTTCTAGTTCGTAAGGTTGTCGACGGATTAAATTGTGGAAGCGTCTTTCTGGTTTCTTCATTCAGTGAAGGCTAATCCTCGAGTGGTTCCCTCGATTAACTTACGATTAAGGAAGAATTGGTGGTTGAGGTGTCCTCAATCACTATAATTGGCTTACCAGTGAGTAAGAAGATATCTATAGTCCATGATCAATTTTGGAATCGAGAACGACATCGTACCCGAGACTGGAACATGCATCCATTGGGTTTACTTTATTTAATTCCAAAATTAGTTTTTCTTTACTGTTCTTCTCACCTCACACACATATTTTGGTAGAGCATTCCTATTCAACAAATATATTAGATTGGGAATGGAGTAAAAAAAAGAAATAAAAAATGTTAGGTTTGTGATAAATAATAGGATTGCGGCAGAGAGTGGATCACCCAACCCTATCCTATCCTTTTGCACATTTTTTTTTAAGTTTCACAAATCCTCAACTTGAATTTTTTTGTTTTTTGTTTTTGAGTGATGATAATTGGCTCCACTATATATTTATATTTCTCTTATCTTATATTTCAACAAAAATGATTAAAAACATAATAATTTTTTTAGATCTACGTTTATTGTTAACTTCTTAGGAAAAACAAAAGTGGATGGCAATGGTAAAAATCTGAAAATTTTGAAGTTTTTGTTCATGAAGAAGAATGGTTGGGTGGCAGATATAATTACATTGGAATAAAATTTGGGTAAACTATCTATTTTCTCATCCAACTTTTAGGGTACTTTTATTTTTGTCATCGAAAATAAAATTTTTGCAATTTGATCACCTAATTTTTAGGGCGCTTTCATTTTAGTCACCCAAACATTCTATCTCTAATGGCGGTTAACTGTACACGCCACATCATGTTTGTACTTTCACTTTGATCACCCAAAAAATATCTTTGTAATTAAGTATTGATTGAGGTAAAAAAGTTAAAAGATTAGAGTGAAAAAAGGGCAGCAACTAAAATAATACACAAAAACTGTCAAATTGTACGTGTTTAGTCATTTGCCAAAAATTATAAATTTGGGTTTTGAAATATAAAATTTTAAATATTAAGATTCAAAATTATAGAAGCAAATCGGTTGACATTATCAATAGATAAAAATTTTCAACAATTTATTTAATTATTTTGATGTTTTAAAAATATTTTTAAAAATTATCAACGAAAATTATTGTCTTTAATAGTTGTCTATGAAACTCAAATTTCTTTTTATTTTATGATCTTGAATCTTCCATGCTCAACTAAAAGCAAAGAAAAATAATCTTGCAATTAATTAAATTAATTAATTTTATCTTCCGTTTTAAACAAAACTCATA
>JABEZY010274873.1:3034-16624 GCA_013467495.1 Gossypium gossypioides
GTGGTGTCACTTCATGAATAATACCATGTTGTGCACAAAATTTACCAAATGGTTCAACATATTCACCACAACGGTCACTTCTTACCCTCTTAATTCTTTTATTAAGTTGAGTTTCAACTTCTTACTTATAGAGAACAAATTTCTCTATAGCTTCATTTTTACTTTTAAGCAAATATACATAGTAATATTTTTTGCTATCATCAATGAAGGTAATAAAATATTCATTCCCTCCTTTAGTTTGAATAAACTTTAAGTCACAGATATCACTATGTATTAGATTATGTGGTTCAGTATTTCTTTCAACAGATTGAAATGAAGACCTTGTTAGTTTTGCCTCAACACACGTTTCACATTTATAATTAACGTGAAATGAAAAAATGTGCTCTAAGTTAATTAATCTACGTAAAGTATCAGAATTAACATGTCCGAGCCGAGCATACCATAAATCAAATGACTCAAGCATATAAACAGAAGAAGTATCATTCTTATTTATAGTATTAGCTATTACAAAGATAGCATGGAGTTTCCACATATCATTTAATACATATCCTCTTCTTACAAACGTTCCCCCTTTTGACAAAACTAACTTCTAGGATTCAAATACCATCCTAAAGCCATGCATACTTAGGAGGGTCCAGAGACAAGGTTCTTGTGTATGTCAGACACATACAACACATTTTGAAGTTTCAACTCTTTGCCAGAAGTCATTTTCAAAATCACAGTGCCTTTCCCTTTGATCTTGAAAGTTATAATGTTGCCCACATAAAGCTTATCCCTTTTCTCACAAGGAACCAACTTAACAAAGGAGTCCTTGTCACAACAAATATGACATGTTGCACCAGTATCAAGCCACTATTCTCTTGGATTTGAATAAACCAAGTTGACTTCAGAAATCACAATGCAGAGGTCAAGATCAGATACTTTCTTAGAAATATTTTCCACAGTGTTGGCCTCGTTTGTTCTGACCCTCTTTGGAAGCCTACAATCGGATGAATTTTGTCCCATCTTATTACAATTAAAGCATTTTCCTTGGAATTTTGGCTTCTTGTAGACACTGCATTTTGGTCTTAGTTTAGACCCAGCCTGAGAATGTTTTTTTTTTCTTGGAATCCTTCTTGACTTCCACTACGTTTGCCTTGACAAAAGTTAGGATTGGTTGCTTTGTTTAGCCTTTTAGCCACACGTTGATTGTCTTCTTCAATTCGAAGTCTGACAATCAGATCTTCCACTATCATTTCCTTTCTTTTATTCTTAAGATAGTTCTTAAAGTCATTCCTAGTAGTGGGAAGTTTTTCAATAATGGCTGCCACCTGAAAGGATTCATTTATAACCATCCCTTCTGCGAGAATACCATGAATGATCATTGGAATTCCTGCACTTAATTTACAACAGATTTAGAATCAACCATTACAAAGTATATGAACTTGGCAACTAAGAATTTCTTAGCACCAGCATCTTCAGTTTTGTCTTTATGGTCTAGTGATTCCCATAAATACTTAGTCGTTTTCTTGATATTGTATACTTCATAAAGTTTCTCAGATAAACCATTCAAAATGTAGTTATGACATAGGAAATCAGAGTTGTTCTATGCTTCGACAATGTTGAAAGTGATATTAGCATCTTCCTCATCCTCTATAAAAATAGGAGGATTGTCCTTCAAAAATTTTGCCATATTCAACATGGTTAAATAGAACAACATTTTCTGTTGCCATGTTTTAAAATTCTCTCTAGTGAATTTCACAGGCTTTTCATTGTGACTCATAGTCACAGGTAATGTTTGGCTCGCAGCCTGAGCCTGAGCAGTGACAATCACCTCAGCCTTTGAATTGGATGAGTTGTTTGACGTATGAAATGTTTTTCTGTATTCAGAATGAAGAACTAGAATCCATAAATAAATTAAAATATGAAACAGAAGTATAAACCAGCCTAAATAAGTTACGATGGTAATCTGTACGCCTTAGATTAAAACTACAACAAATCATCTATCTTAAGAATGTAAGAAAAATATAATATCATATGTAGTATTAATATGTCAGTAACAATAATAATGCAATACAATGCAGTAGTAGTAACACAACAGAATACCTGTAATCGAACAAAGTTGAAAATTAGAAGAAGAATTTTGTTGAGGCTTGTATAAATAGTTTCCTTAAGACGGATTCGACCTCTCTTTGGTGCTTTAAGTAACGTTGGACGCCTGTCTCCCATGATACAACAACAAATGATCACAGTAGTAGCACAACAATAGTGATCAATCGAACACAATCTTGCCTTTCTCTCTTACTAGGAGGAATGAATGTAGAAGGAATTTTTGATATTGATGGCTTTGATGATGTGTTTTGGAAGTTTCCTAACTTGGTTTCATATAAAGGAGAGGAAATGAATGAAGAAATTTAGACCGATTCATAAAGAGTTTTGTTGAAAAGTTAATAGATATAAGTGAACAGACACAATGAATGAAAAGATACAATATTAGACCAAAAATAATGAATTATTCTTCAAGGGATACAATTGTTCAAAAAATACAACTGTTCATCAAGAGACATAACTATTGTTTTATTTAAGCATAAATTTATCATTCATCACTCAACAATTTTAAGCATATTATATAGAATATAGATCCATAATTTATTATTTAAACCTTCAATTTTATCAATAAAATAATATGCCTCAAAGTTCCAAAATATCCATTATTTTCCAACACAAACAACTCATCTCAACTCTTGTTCAACGATGTGTTTGACACTCCTAAGATTTGAAGAACAATGTTCACCATTTAGATTCTTGGCTTTAGAAAGCTTTGCCCATGGGGATTCGTTTTTATGAATAAGCTTCTAACAAAAGTTTCAAGAGTTGAGCTTGGTTTTTGAGAAACATTTTTCGAATACCAAGCTCACCATATCTTTTTGAAAAAGGTGTCATTTGCCAGATTGCATGATGGAGTTTGTTACGATCTTTATTACCCTCATAGCAAGTTCTTATTAATTTTTTCGGTCCTTACAAGTATTGATAGGAAGATGCCTATATTGCAGATAATAAGAGGGGATGAAGGATATGGTAGTTTTGTAAGAACAAGTTTACTAGTAGGTGAAAGCATACTTGCTTTCCTACCAACAAGTTTGGATTGGATTTTCTCAATAATGAAATGGTAGTTGGCTTTGCTAACTCCCTTATGATAAATGGGGAACCTAAGGTATTTTCCTAAATTAGTAGTTTCTTGAAATGGTAGTTGGCTTTGCTCACTCCTTTATGATAAATGGGGCATTTTCCTAAATTAGTAGTTTCTTGAATACTAGGAGAGTTCAGTATTTGCATCCTCTTATCTAGGTGGATGTTGGGAGAAAGAAAGAATCATAGAAATCTGAAAACTAACCTTTTGTCCTAATTTGAGGCAAAAAGTGTTAAGAATTCTTTGAAGAATACCACTAATTTTTTCGGCACGAGCAAAAAGAATGATATCATCAGCAAAAAGGAAATACAAGAGATCCGAAGAATTCCTAGAGCATTTAAAGGGGCTCTAATCCTTCATAAGACAAGCATTTTGTATTAAAAGACTAAGGTATTCCATGCAAAGGATGAAATCGTAAGAAGCAAAAGGATCCACTTATCTAATACCATATAAGGGTTTGGAACTATTAACCTTACCTCCATTAATGATAACCAACATTTCCAATGAGGTAATACAACTCATTATAAGATCAATCCATTGCTTTGGAAAGTAAAAAAAAAAAACAAAAAGACTTTCCTAATAAAGTCTCATTCAAAATGATCAAAGGCCTTTTCAAGGTCAATCTTGATGGCAAAGTAACCTTGTTTCTTTTCTGTTTCATCAAGCAATGGATTGCCTCTTGTACAATAATGGCATTGTCACAAGCTTGTTCACCTGAAATAAAGATTTCTTAAAGAAGGAAAATAAGTTTCACAAGCAAGGGCCAAAACCTAGAAACAAGAATCTTTGCAATCACTTTGTAAGAAGTGTTACAAAGACTAGTAGGTTGAAATTGATTAATGGTAGCTGGGAAAGAGCATTTCGAAAAATAGGAGATGAGTGTACCATTTAATTCCTTTAGCATGATATGCATGTCTAATATTTCCATAATCGTTTTGCGAAATTTTGTTTTAAGAGTATCCTAACATTTTTGGAAGAAAATGAGGTGAAGACCAGTAGAACTCGGAGCTTTCATAGGTTTAAAGGACCATATTGACTTGCAGATTTCATCATCAAAATAGGAAGGAAAAGAGTGTTAATCTCGACTTGAGATAACTTGGGCTAAACAAAATGACAAGGAGGAGGTGAAAACTCACTAACAACTTTCTCAAAAGAAAAAGAATATTAATAAAATGGTTGTTAATGAGGATGGCAATAGAATTTGGGTCAAAGACCAAAATTCCCATGTGATCAAAGAGACTAACAATTCGATTATTACTTCTACGAAGGATAGTAGCAGTATGGAAGAATCTAATATTATGTTCTCCCTCGATAAGCCAATTAACTTTATATTTCATTACCTAAAGTGTTTCTGCTTGGTTAAGAATGACTTGATACTTAAAGTATGGTACTTCTAAAGCTCAATAAGAAAATTGCAATGTTGTTTTTCTAAGGCTTTTTAAATGCCAGAGAACCTATCCATGATTTTTCTCTTACAAGAAAAAATATTTCCAAAACTTTTCTTATTCCAAAGAGAGAGATTAATCGAGATTCTTGAGAGTTTAGAATGAAGGTCATCGTACTAGATATACAACTACTGTGAACAAGATAAAAAAGTTATTATGTTGAAACCACATAGGTAGGAAGCAAAAAAGGCATATCACCAAGTTTTGGAAGATTAGGCAAAAAAGTAGGCAAGATCAAATAGTGGTTAAAATGAGTTCATGCTAGATGTTTGGACATTAGCATCAGGGTAGATGGACTTCCAAAATGAATTAGCAAGAGCTAGGTCTATACGCTATTGTCTAAGATTTTCTTTATCCCTAAAATTAAACCAAGTGAAATTTGGTCTTGAGAATCCTTAAGTTGGTGAGATAAAAAATACTAAAACAATGGCGGAAAACCCTTTGTCTAGCAGAATTCGTAAAAAGACTACCTTTTTTATTCGAGACAGAGACAACTTCATTAAAGTCTCTAACAAATAACTAAGGAAGACTATGTTTTGATGCAATAGCCATTAGATTATCCCATAAAATGACATAGTCATAAAGACGTGAACTAGAATAGATAGTAGAAAATAACCAAGCTTTCTTTAAGAAAAGTACCATCACAATAGTATGGATTTCTTATTACTTGTCGCAAATGTTGTCAATAATTATTCTATTAAAATTCTATATTATCCAAATACAACTCTTACACCCAATGGTAGTACTATCCTTACAAGAATTGTACGAGATTTTTTCGATGATATGTCAAGCATTGTAACACCCCATACCCGATCAGATCGTTGGGTCCGAGCTATAAGGTGTCACATTCATTGTCGGCACAACTACGATCAAAATAATTACAATTCATATCATTAGGTTTGAAATTATGAGTATTATAAGAAAATAATATGATAAAAAATTATTCACAAGTCTTATACGAGCTTACAAAAGCTCCAAAACTAACCCGAGATTGAATCAAGACTAAATTGCATAGAATTCAAAGTACAAGATTATCGTCATGACGTGAGGGAGTTCCTCATCTCGCCGTGGCATTATAAGGCATTTATCGCCACGATGTGGTACATTTAACATTACGATGTCACATACTATTTTTCCAGCTTGCATATACCTGAAATATTCAAATAATTATCACATAACATTCACACCTAATGAACAACTATTTTATGGAGCGTTCCAACACCAACTTAAACACATCACAACTTTAAACATATTAAATCATTACCCTATCATTCATAACCTAAATAACTAGTGCAATTTCATTCAAGCTTATACATACATATCTATAATAAAATAATCCTTAACATTTCAACCATTCATATCAATTTAGAACATATTTAAACAAAGGACTTACAAACATAATATTATCACTTGGCCAAATTTTCACATTAACATGCCAACTTCAAAAGATACATGAATTTAGAAGCAAACCAAACTTGAATCAACTTAGGTACATGTTAAATAAATAGTGAAAGAAGTACACAAATATCGTTGAGCTCAGGATTGCTGACTGGATGTTGAAGTTGATACTCGTGATCTCAAATAAGCCTAACCTGTGCACGGAAAATAAATCGTACTCTGAGTAAAACACTCAGTGGTAAATCTAATTAATAAGCTTATGCAAATGCATACAATTAATAATTAACTTAGTCTCAAATTGGTTTGTACCAAATGTTTTCCATATCATATATTCATGCTTATACCAATCATGAAAACTACTATTACCATACTACCATTTCTACTTAACATGTTTAAGTTCATTACATGATTAATTCATTACTTACACATCTAGGCATTAACATTTATACTATTAAGGTTACCATTTCTCATTAAACAATATACAAATAATAACATAACATCAATGTCTACATATGATCAAATTTATACATAGCTTTTAGCTAATTTCTAGTACCAGGACATCCTTGTTCACATCCAGCCCCTTTAGGGCTCGTTTTCAATTCATTTTGCATTTACCATTCATATTGCATATCATTCTTCATATCATCAAAGCAATTCATTCATTTATAACCTTATTAACCAACGGAAACTCAAAACGGATACACAGATCCACCACTCCGAGTTACCCAACAACGATGGTCTTCTCACTGAACGATCTATCACCTCGAATTGCCCAGCAATAATGACTCTATTAAAAAAATATACCATCTCGGATCACCCTAAAACAATGATATTCTATCAATAAGTTGACTCTATGGCATGCCAACTATATCCGACTCAGTCTGAACAACTGATCGGGTATTCAACTTTCGATTCACTTTATACAGTTCAAATAATTCTTTAACAAATTTGATTAATCACCAATTCATCATTACAATATATAATATAACATGTTTCAATTCAATTTCATTCTAGTTGTCAAATATCAATTAGATCAAGGAATTACAATTCTATTCAATTTAGTCCTTATCCTAATAATCTGTAACACCCTAGCTCGTCTCTGTCATTGGATTAGGCTTACGGAGTATTACTATACAAACCGGAACATTTATCTTAGAAGAGAAACAATCATGCAATTTAATTAATAACATTCAATAGCACAATTTAATTATAGTAAACATAAGCTTACGGGCCTTAAATCAAGTCTACAGGGGCCTAAAAATAGTTTGGAAATAATTTGGGATCAAATCGAAAGAATTCAAAAAATTCAGACAAAACTTGAAAATTTTTGAAATAGGGGTCACACGACTGTGGGACATACCCCGAACCGTGTGAACATTTAAAGTCTGGACACACGATCGTGTCCCAACCCGTGTGTCCGCCCATGTAGGTATTCAAAATAGAGCCACACGGTCGTGTCGTAGGGCATGTGCCAAATTGTGTGTACATTCGATGTTGGGTCACACGATCGTGTCTTAGGTCATGTGACAGACCGTGTTACATACGGACTTGAGACACACGGTCGTGTTGCAGGCCGTGTACTAGATCGCGTGAAACCTGCACTAAAACAATAATGACACACGACCGTGTGACAACCCATGTCCCAGGCCATGTACTTCTCAAAATGACTTTAAAACAAGTCAAAGCATTGGCCTTTTCTTGCATAACAAACCATACCATTCCAATCATTTTCACATGAACAAAACATTTTAATAAATACCTAAACCATACCAAAATCAACCAACTTAGGTGCCTAACCAATATACCTGCAATTAACACCACAATTTAACACCTCAACTTGACTTAATTTGACATTTAAAGTTCATTCCTTAAGCATACTTCACATATACCAAATAACCATTTCAAAGAATCTCATTCAACAACATCTTACCCACTTTCATATGAAATAACCTAAATGTCACATACCATATATTTTCACTTTCATTTGCAATTCATCAACTAAGATCATTAAGACACATATAAGCTTGGCATAAACTAAAAACAAACCAAGTTATCAAATCAACATTCAAGCCCTATTACATGCCAAAACACACATATTACTTAATTTAAATGTCTAACCAATGTACCCTCATTGGTACCATAAGTTAACATCCAAATCAACTCAAACTAAATGCCATACATTCATACTTTAAACCTACATATATACATTTACAAGCCAACATCAAGGCATATAGGCAAATAAACTTAAACCACATCACATTATCAAATAGTATAAATAAAATCCTATTACATGTCATTGATAACCATAACCAAAACAACCAAAACTACTAATATGACGAATGGATAGTGTGATGGTGCTCCAACGAGATTCCAAGCTTCCGATAATCTACAAGCAGAGAAAAACAAATATGTAAGCAACTAATGCTTAGTAAGTTCGTATAAAGGGAACTTAACTTACAGAACATTTTAAGTTAAACAACCAAACATAATTTCCTTATGTCATAAGTTAACTTTCCTTTCATATACACACCACCTCATAAGATTAGTTAGTGAAACATTTCATATATAATTTCAATCAAAACATGGTATAAAACATATCTAACATTTCACTTTCAAAGTTCACCACTCATACATATTACACATTTCATTATAATCTATATCATTACTCAAAAATCATTATTTCATGTAATAACATACCCTTTAAAGCTTTATGTACACGTTGAACCAAATGAAACAACCTTGAATATTGGAAAATACTCATATAACCATTTAATTCTCTAAACACACCACAAACATAACTAGATAACATATTTTTAGACTTCTGAATCATATAATTATACCAAGGCATTAATATTCATTATCAAAATATACTAATCAATATACTTCCATTAATATACATGTATACACAAACATATTATTGTACATAAATCCAACTCAAGAGTAATTTAACATTTAAACGTAAAATTTCATGGCTAGTTAAACTATAGCAAATTGAATCAGATACTCAAGTTTCCCCCAAAACACACCAGAGCTACAGAAGTGCAAACAGAGACACCAAAGTGTGAATAGAGGCACAGAAGTGCAAACAGAGGCACCGAAGTACGATCCCATTGGCATGCCAATTGTATCCTAACCGTTTACTACGTTCAACCAGGCATTATACTTAATTTCATAATAGTAGTAAACAAACCATTCAGAGGCACTTCTTATTTCTGTAAACATACTATAAATCTGTTACATTCATTTTAATATTGTGAAACCACAAGATTTACCACTACCAAATATTCATTTTCCATTTGTACTTAATTGCAACATTTAATAATTTACAAGCAAACAATGAAAATTTTACATTCATTACAATTTAACTAGCAATTTTATAGGTAAGTTCATATGGGACTTACTAGTTTATTTTATGTTGTGTTTGATTCATATATATATACAAATGGTTTTTCTTCAAATATATATATATGTTTAGATATAACTAGAATTATAGTAAATTGGCATGTATGGCTAATTATGGACTGAATTGAAATCGCATGTGTTTATTGGTTATTATGTAATAGTACATGGTGAAAATGTCAAAATTGGTTGGTTACAGGGCATATAAATGAAATATGTAATCATATAAAACTTATGGTAATGACATGTATACAGAAATGATGCTCATGTGAACTTAGTAAAAGGTTAAGCCATTAGGGTTAGACGCATGCTTGATCAGGAATTTTACATGTTATAGCGATGTCTAACATTTGTTGCATATTCTCGGGTTATATATAGATCATAGGTTTAGCCCAAACAAGTAACCTCAATATAATGTCAACTTATGTGAACAATGTTGTTATAATGCCAGCTTGTGTGAGCAACCTTGATATACTGTTAGCTTGTGTGAGCAACTTATTCCTGTGTATTCGAGTCCATTTTACTATAGTTCCATCAAGTGATATTCAATTGATTGGAAATTGAAACTTAAATATGAATTGGAAATGATATGGCGTATGTTAATGTTTGATATTTGATTGGTATGCGATTCCATTAAAGTATTCCTATTCCTTATGATATGGGAACATGACTAACACATTTGATTGAGACTGTTGTTATATGACTAGTTATGCCATCATGTGCCAAGGATAGCCATGTTGAATGCAAAAATGATTAGTTTAAATTACACTTAAAATGTTCAAGGTAAGTGTAGTGATTCCATTTGAACTTACTAAGCATTTGTAATGCTTACTTTAGTTGTTTTTCTTCCCTGTAGATTGTCACCTTGCAGAACTTGCTGAGTTGAGTCAGCAGAGAACCTTAGACTATCAAAAGACGGTAGACATATGTTCATTTTGAGTCTAGATATTATGGCATGTATATAAAGGCACCTTAGATGTTAAGCATAAGTTGATGCTTGAATTGGTAAAGTTTTAATGCTAGGAAGAAAAAATGATCAAGATCATATACGATTCTAGTATGTTCAAAGTTATATAATGAAGTGAATAAGTTGGTAAGTTGGTGAATGATTAGGAAATGGTAAATCTTGATGGTTGATCATAATATTTTTATATGTAGCTTGACATATGTGTTTATTTTGGTTTAGTTTTTGATAATGTAAGTCTTTCATGCACCAAAATGTACAAGTATGTATGTGTATTAAAGTTATTTGGCTTGGCTTGAGTTGGTTAGGTGGATAAAGAAATGAATTGAATTAAAATGATGTTTATGGATGGAATGTTATGTTAACGGTTGGTTTACATGTTTTAATCTTTTTTCTTTTGTTTGACACATTTTGGTACGGATGGAATTGATATATGAAAGGACGTGATGATAGTTTGTGTCGGAAACACTTGAATTAGGTACCAAATATACATTTTGGCAAAAACAAGGGCAACTTCGCGACAAGGAGTCTTTGACATTGCAACCTCATTTGAAAATGATTGACATCGCGACGTGGTTATAAATGTTGATGCGACGTGACTCACTGAGTTGGAAATGCCGCGACGAGAAAGTTATGAAGTCGCGAGACCGGTTCGAGATTTTAAAAACTTTACATGTTGGTTTTAATTCATTCTCAGGTTAGGAAAAGAGCTTTCATAAGCTCATGTGAGACCCAAAAATTATTTTGTAACATGTTGTGAATGTATTTAATGCTTATTTACATGTTTGGATGAATGAATGGTGTGCAATTGTCTATAGTTGCTTTGAAAATTAATGCAGCATCTTGAAGCTTAGACCCTGCGATCGGTTTAAGTAAGGGGTGTTATAATTCTCCCCTTACAAAAACTTTATGATACAGTTTATTGTTCTCACCATTGACACTTCAAAATCGGTTAGCATAGAATTCGATTACAACATTTCGAACATCTGGCTTTATAAAACTCACTAAACCCATTAATCTATTTTTTTTAAGAAAAACATATATATCATGATAAAAAATATTTATTTTCTATGTTTTGTTCTTCAAAGAAGCTCTTTTTTAGCATAAAAATATACCTCTTTGAATAGGTAGTATCCAAGACCACTTAGTTCTTTATCTTTATCAATCGATCCTTTTCTTTTCTAGGAGCTTTAGAGGCTTCCTCTAGTAGCTTTGGAACTCCTACTTCCTTCAACTTCTTCGTCCTTTGACTTACAAATTTAGGAAAATTAGGATGCTTGGTTCTAGCCTTCATTACATTCTTCAAAGGAATATCTTCATCGAAGTTAGGCTTAGTAACAGTCTTAGATTCATTAGATGAGTCATCTGACCTTTCTTTTAAAATATTTCTCTTATTGTTGGGCTTCACTACAATTGGGGCTTTTCCTTTATCAATCTTCTTTGCAATCATTTTTCAAACAATTCTTTTGTTGCAACAAAGTAGGTATGGCTTTCGGTGGCTAGAATAAGACCAAAAGAAGTAGACACTTTGTAACTGCCCGTTTTTAGTGAAATCAAAAAGCGGTTTTGGGACCACAAATTTGACGAGTAAATATTTATTTTATTTTTATTTAATGTCTATGGAATATTATAAAGGTCGTATAAAAATTTTGTTAAGAAATTTTGACGTTTGCATGTTTAATTTCGTAAAAAGGACTAAATCGTAAAAGGTGCAAAAGTAGAGTTCTATAAGTTAAAGGTATTAAATAGCTTTGAAACTTTAATAAAAGACTTATATGGTAATTAGACCATTATTATTAGTGGACTTTTATGGACATAAATTAGATTATTTTTAAGTTAAAAGGTAAGGTTAATTAAGTAATTCAATTAATAAGTTAAAGTAAAATAGGTAAAAATAATGTATCATCTTCCTAATTGTTATCTTCCACCAAAATTTGATATTTGAGAAGCCATAGCTAGGGTTTTAAAGCTTCGGTCACTTGCTTAGCTTGCATGTAAGTGAAATTTCATCTCGTTTTTAATGATTTCTATGTTTTTGAAGTCGTTATAGCTTAATCTAGCTAACCCAAGGACTAAATTGCAAAATTTTTAAATATTTGGGGTTTTTCCATGAATATATTTGCATGATTCTTGAAGTTTAATGAAAGATTATGAGTCCTTATTGTTAAATAAACAAGTTTTGTAAAGAGATTTTTGATGAAATTGTCAATTAGGGACTTATTTGTAAAAATAGTAAAATGCCATGATAAATTGTGAAATTTTGATTTGTATGAGGTTGTATAGGTCCCTAGTGAATTTGGCTAGCATGAAATGTGGATGAAATTGCATAAATTTCTTTAAGGAGTAAATTATAAAAAAGTTCAAATATTAGGGGAAAAGTGTAATTCTACAAAATTATGAATTTTGGACTAAATTAAATAGTATGAGTATTAAATGGACTGAATTTTCTTATTTAGATCAAGATAAACCTCGTACTGAAATTTCACTTTGTTTCGACGTCTTTGTAATCGAGGTAAGTTCGTATGTTTAAATAACGTTTTAATGTTATTTTGATATATATGTTATTGTGCTATTTATCATTTAAAGAAATTATGGAAACCCAACGATGTTACAATGATTATCAAGCCCGTTTGAACCTTAGGAATATATAGGATACAAATGACATGTCATTAGGGTTACCATGTTTCGGGTGATAGTCCTGAATGTCCTACCTATGACTGAGTTCCGGCATGTGTTGCAGATACTCAACAGCTTGTGTGAGTAGCATCGTGTAGCTTACATTTTGATCGTCAGCTTGTGTGAGCAGACCCATTTTACAGCTCGAGTGAGCAATGATGTAAAGGAAATGAAATGTTATATGTTTAGCACACTTTGTGTGAGCTTTCCTCCGTATCCGATGTTATTCTAAATGGTTCAACGGGCATGAAAAGGGAAAGGAATGGTATGTATCCTAATGACTTATGTCATGAATCTATGAAAAGAATTGAAAAGGAAATGTTTAATGTAAGTATACTTATGTTCATGAAGTTGATGATTTCTAATGAAATTGTTCATGTATAATGACTTACCTTATGATAGTACAAGTGAATTGGGAGTTGATGTGCTAACATATGTTGTTGATGGTGCTTAGGCTTGTGCCAAGCTTGTGGTTGGATTATATCATGCTTAATTTTAATGTTATGCATTGAAATGGTAAGTTATGTTCATGTTTTACG
>JABEZY010274873.1:16674-27661 GCA_013467495.1 Gossypium gossypioides
TTCATGTTTTACGAACTTACTAAGCATTATATGCTTACGTAGCTTTCTTTCCCATGTTTTATAGATAATCAGAAGTTCAATCAGTTTGGAAGCTCATCGGAGATCTATCACAATATCCAGCGATTATATTGGTAGTTTTTGATGTTTTGGCCAAGGTTATAATGGCATGTATAGGTGGACTTATGTTTAATGTTTGGTTGAATGCTAAATGTTGATTTTGGTATGTATATATGTTGCTTGTTTGGTACCATTTTAGTAATGGTTGAATTGGGTCATTTATGTGTTTATGATGCATGAGAGAAATGGTACAAATGGTAAGTTTAGATTGACATGGAATAGGTCAATTTATGGTATATTTTGAAATGCTTGAAATATGGTCAATTAGGTATATGTTGATGTATGTTTGATTAACTATGATTGAGGTGCCTTGTTGGCATATTGGTTGAATGGAATTTGGTCATTTGAATTGGTCATATTATGCATGTTTTGGTAAGTTTGTGATGCTTTGGTCATGTGTGCAAATTGTGTTTAGGTACAAGCTTAAAATGGGTGATGGAAATGGCTTGAATTTGGCCAATTTCATGTCCACACAGCTTAAGACACAGGCATGTGTCTCAGCCGTGTATCCCCTGTAGATTTCAAAGGTTACAGGTCAAGCACTTACACAGCCTAGCACACAGCCTGGCACACGGGCGTGTGAGGCCATTTCGAGAGTTACACGCCTGGCACACGGGCGTGTGGCTTGGCCGTATGAACTAACTCAGAGAGTTACACGGGTGTGGACACGGGCTGGGACATGGCCATATGGGAATTTTGATTGTTACACGGTTTGATACTTGGGCGTGTGTCTTAGCCGTGCGAGTCACACGACCGTGTGACCCTTGTAATTCAATTTGTCCAACTTTTTCTTAAATGTTCCAAATGTTTCCGATCTAGTCCCGAACCGTTTCAAAAGTGTTTCTAAGGCCTTGAGGGTTCAATTAAGGGACGATATGCATGTGTTTGAATAGATTATGCTATGTTTATATCAACGTTTGGAAATGTATGTTTTTATGTTAGATTTATACGGTAATGCTCTGTAACCCTATATCGACGACGGATACGGGTTAAGGGTGTTACACACTTCCCTGATTATTTGAACATCAGTATCTAAGGCACCATATTTGCCCTGTTCCTCACTAAAAAAAGTAGGGTCTTTCTTATTTCCTTCTCCACTCTTTTCTTACTCCACCATTGGTTCTTGAATGTTTGTGGTAAAGGCACCATTATCTACAGAGGTTTTTAGAGAAGAAGGTTCTATGATAGCAGCGACAATATTAACTATAGTGTTATCGATTGTAGAGACCTAATTATCTTGATTTTTGATTGCTTCTATTAAGGCTTTGATTCTTTGTTCCAGGATGGAATTATTTTTAGGCATTGGAGAAATGTTTAATAGTGCTTCGATCTCTTTAATTGCTTACTAGACAAGTTAGGACGGTCCAATAGTTTGAGACCCATAGCAGATAAGGAAACTTCTCCCTCTAAGCCTCTTAGGGGGATTGGAAGAGAACTTTCTGAGTATGGGTAAGGGAGAATAGGTATCTATGAAGTCTGAGTTACCTATCTCTTTAATGTCTTTGGGAAGTCGGCACTTTCCTGGTTGCTTCATCGACTCTCTCAATAGGGGGATTGGATGTCTCTTTTCTGGTAGTCTGTTGATCTAATAATTGCTTCTCAAATTACTAAATAGAGGTAAATTTTACACAAGCCATTGGTAATACAAAGATGTTTTCTTTGTGACCCCCCACATCGACCCAAGCGATGGATTCAAATGAAATACGCCACGTCCATAGTCGAAGCAACTCAAACAAATAGAAATGTAACACCAAAGCTGAGCCAAGCACACGTGGCATGTAAATCATAATTAATAATCAAAGACATGCAATTTGTCATCTATATATATACCTAAACAAGTGCAACATGACATCAAAACATCATGTACATAATATTCAATTATCCAAAATCAACATATAAGACTCATGAGTTCTCTAGGACTTAGGTATATGTCATTAACTATTCAACTTTAAAAGAAACCTTATGTAACAGCTCGTTTTTCAATGGTACCAGAAACGACAGTTTTGAAACTTTGTATTCCAAAAATCGAGCCAGTAAATACTATTTAATAATATTTAAGATTTTATTATAGTGTTTTATTTAATTTTGATATGATAATATTTGCTAATTGGACAATTAGCTAAGTACAAATGGTTGACCTTAAAGTCAAGCAATTTTGGAAAATAAGGTATCGAAATCTCATTTTCATAAATTGAGCCCATAAATATTGCATAAAAATATTGTAGGAGTTTTTATATAGGTTATATAAATTTTGGTTCGATAATTTGGTTGATTTAATAGTTAATTAAGGAAAAAGGACTAAATCATAAAAATTGTAAAAGTTAGTCACTATTGATTTTTATTAATTTAATGGCTTATTTAATGAAAGTGGTAGGACTTACATGGTATTTAGACCATATTACATATGTAGTTACGGTTAGTGCGTGTTTTTAGCATTGTTTAGTTAAAAATTTAAAAGAAATTAATTAATTAATTAATTTAGTTAAAAAGAAAAATTAAAGTGGAAAGAAAGAGAATGTCTTCATTCTCATCTTCCATCGTTTACTCTCCATTGAAGGAAGCCATGGAAGCTTTAAAATTCCTTCATAATAGGCCATTGCGTGTAAGTCCCTCCAGTGCCCGTTTTTAAGAAATTTTATGTTTTTAATATCGTCGCAACTAGTTCCAGTTAACCTGTATCTCCATTTTCAAAATTGTTAAAGTTTTAAAATGTTTCCAATGGTGAAAATTGAAGCTTTTGATGTTTAATGGTATTTTTGTGAGCTTAGTTTTGAATATCGACTAATTTCTTAAGTAAACTTTGTTAGTTTTGTGTATAAGGACCAAATTGGCGTGATACCCCTGACAATGTTAAACGAAGAGGATTGAAGCCATCTACAGTGGTATCTCGATACCAGTGACTGCCTCTCTCTCACCGCCCTCGCAAATGACAGGAAGAGAAATCAACAATAACAAAAACAATTATAAATATCACGGCTTACTGCAAGTGTGACAGGTTAGTTGTAATATTTGTAGTGTTACAATGGAACACTAAAGTGTTCCAAGGATTGGACTCAAAGGAGTTGATGGTTGAACAATTTCTAAATAACGAGCGTACGAAATAATGATTCTAACCAACTACTCGCAAAAAAATATATTACGATAATTCATAAAATTAAGAGAAATTAAACTAATCTACAATCTAGCTAACAATGACTAAATTGTAAAAAGTGAAAATTATGAAATTAACAATTAAATAAAAACCGGTGGTTGATTGATCTTTATGTGGTTTATCAATTTTTGAATTAAGGATCCACACCAGTTAAACTCCCAAAATGGCTCCAGTTTACCTCTCGGTCTTAATTTTACTAAGTTAGAGAAATTAATCCAAACTATCTCTCGATTTTACTGGTTAACCTGTGACTAATGGATTGGTGCCCAACAAGATCTCCTATCGATCTCACCTGCCTAGATATTCCCTTAGGTTGTCAATCCTAAGCTTCTAAGTTCATTCAAAATAGTCTAATTTATTACGATTTGGTCCCTCATCCAAAAATCAACTCACCACATCTCCATCAACCAACCCACTTTAAAGTTTAGTTACTCATGCTAAAACTAAAGCTAATGAACATGGAAATGAAAAACATAGAAGTCATTAAAGAAAAGCTTAAGAAAAAGGTAAAATTTTGGATTTTTATACAAGAAAACTTAATGGACATGTAAAGAGAAGCATTTAACAATAAAATCTAATGCAAGAAACATAAAAGGAACAAAATTTAACAGATTTAAAGTAAAAGAAACTGAAATACATTAAATTAAAGCTAAAAATGTTATTACAAACAAGGTACAGGAACTAAAAGTGCAAATAAACCTAAGCTATTGTGATAACTAACTTAAGTAACTACAAGAACACTAAGAACAAGAAGAAAGTGCAGTAAAATAAACTTTAAAACTAAGAAGGAAGAATAGAAAATATAGACCCTAGAGAAAGTGCAAAAAAACTAAGAGAAAACCTAGAGAAAACTAAGGCTAAACTAAACTAATGTGGCATGTTTCTCTCTCAGCCATTTTTTTTGGCTGATTTGAGCCGCTATTTTGACCTTATTATGTTGCCCAACATAACCTTGAATGGGCATTCAATGATTGGTGCTTTGGTTGGACAAAGACTACCATTTGTGTCATTTATTGTCCCCTCACGAAATGGATATCACGATCCTGTAACACCCCTCACCCATCTTTGTTACCAAATTAGGGTTATGGGATGCTATGATAAATAACAAAATAGGAGTAATCAGTTTCAATTCATAAATCCTTTAAAACAATCATTTATTACCAATCATTCAGTTAAACCATGTTACACGAGCAAGATCGAGCTTAAATCAAGGTTACCAAAGCTCTAAAAAAAATTTAGAATGAAGCAAAGACTAATTTGAAACATTTCAGAAAAGATTGGGAAAAAGTGTAAAACAAAGTCACAAGACTATGTAGCCAGGTCGTGTGACAAGCTAAGGCCATGTAAAGTAGGGTCACACGATCGTGTGGACCTAAATGTAAACACCTACAAACATTCACACGGCCTTGTCACCAGGTCGTGTGAAAGACTGTGGTCATGTTTACCTAAAACCACCCTAATAATATAGAGTACACGGCCGTGTCGCATGCCTATGTGTGACACACGGACGTGTATCAACTCGTGTGAGCAAAAATGAACCTTAACAATCAAGTGACCTAAACCAATGTTTTACTTAAACTATGCATATGCAATCATCAATTGAAAAACCTATTTCAAATACACAAAACCATTCCAAGACATAATCAAATCCTAATTCTAACCAATATGCCTCAAGGCACCCCAATCACATTGAACACAAAACGTAACATCTTGATTCATTTAAACAATTAATACTAAACTTCATTCCATTCAACATCAACCATACATAAATGATCATTCCATGCCCTAATTTCATCAATTAAATATTCATTTGACCATTCTTATGTTGGATCACCAGTACGCCCCGTGGGGGGTTAGCGGAAAAATATTCTGGTGATCGTCAACCACAGATCCATGTGTGAAGAATAAATCAAGTTGAAATAGGGTTGAAGGTATACCTTTTTCAAAACTGAAAATGGCAAATAATGTTGTTGGTTAAAATCCTTTGCACGATGTCAATCCTAGCCACAACAAAGTGTTTCAGTCTCTACGTAGTCCATCCAGTCAATCATGAACAGAAAACTCTTTTGAACTTTTCAGAGAGTATCCAAACTTTTGGCTGCTAGACCTAGTTTTTTTTCTTACTCCCAACACCATAATATGGGATTGTATTCCTTTTAATAATATCATGTATATTAGAAAACAAAATAATTCCCTTTTACTATTTTAGAGAAAATCATGGAAGATTTCGAACTTATATTCTTTCCAAAAGAATACTAACTTCCATAAATATTAACTCTGGAAAGAAGTTACGAATCTTATTCGCTAGGTAATTCAATCTTCCAGGCTATTTTGTCCGTCGAGCGATACTATTCACCAGGCAATACTATCCGCCAGGCTATTCTATTTACTAGGCAATACTTATCCGCCAAAGATAAGAATCCACCATAATCGTATGTAGGAGGGTATACACCCATTCTATTAGCGTAAAGTCTGTTCGCTTGAACCATAGGGCGTGACCCTATAGGTTATTGTAATGTGGGTAGTAATACTAGAACACTTCTAGTGCTATAAGCAATGAGTGGCATCTAGCAACGCATCAATGCGACCCAAGTTACAAGAAATTGTGATTTGACGTAACCTTTCTGTGATAAATATTTCATGTATCATATTCTTTTATCCTTTATATCTTGATTGGACACAAGTCATGGTATAATCATACTTGTATAGTCCAATCTCATATTTCTTGATATTATGAGTAGACTATAATAACAAAATAAGTGTGATATCTCATCTCAACTTATTTGAGCATGACCATGCATTTCTAGTCTTACTTCATCAAGTGGCTCAAGATATTACTCCCATTATGTAAGAGGGATAAATCCTATCTTGATCAATCATATCCCACCACATGGATTGCTGTATATCCAACATTAGTCTTTTTAGTTTAACCCGTTACGATAAACGTTTAACTATATCAAAATATACAACACATGATGGTGGGATATTGATGATCTCAAGTCAGAGGATCATATATATAGTTATCACTATGAGTAACGTTTATGACTATTACATAATAATCCAAGAAACATACTTATGGTGAATCAGTCTAGTATGTTATTCTCTAACACATACTCATGTATTGATTTTTACATCCCTATGTCAATGACAACACTTTGTCATCAATCAACTACATATTAGTCTCAATGCATTATTATTATCCAAGCCCACAATAATACTTGACTAAGGACCTTTTAAGAATAATCGTATTATTCTCAGAACTTTATTATTAATCAATTTATTTATACACATAGAAAAAGAAACTGAAATAACAATGGCATTGTCATTTATTAATAAACAAGGTAAAATGAGTATGTAATTACAATCATCTCATGATTGGTCTTAAGGCATACTCTAACATCACAAACACAAATATATTTCAAGGCTTATAAGTATACCATATAACATGTTATAATCTTTACTTATTTAAGCACCTTATACCATTTCCATTATCTTACCATTTCACCTCATTTAGTAATCAATTAACATTCACATTTATACATTTCATCACATTGATCACGTATCAGAACAATATTCAAGATAACACAACCATTTAGCAAGACTTATAAAGAATGTCTTCTTATAAACATGAAATATGATTATGCACATATCAAAACACTATCAACCAAAGTGACATTTATACATAATGAGCCTATATACATGCCACAAAAACGATCCTTAAACCATAAAAGATCTATCAAGTTAGAAGTTGAATCGTGTGAGCTCCTAGTTGATCCAATCTTCATGTTCCACAAAATATCTACAGGACAGGAAAACATAACTGAGTAAGCATTACATATGCTTAGTAAGCTCATAGATATTAAACTTACCTCATAACAGAACTAACATAACAAAATACCAAGTTTAACTATGTTTCCTGTCACCATATGTCACAACCGAAGGGTGAATATTTAATATACAATCATCCAATTTGCCCATTCGTTCATATCAAGTCAATTCAGTATCATTTCATCAAGCCCATCCACAAATGTAACATTTTGCTCAATTATAACATTTGTTTCCAATCAATATATCGAATCAGACAATATATTCTCCTTTAACAGTTAGCCTGATGAACTAAATGAATAGATAGGGATACATGGGTAACTACACCAGACCACACCAGTAGGCACCGATGTGTTTTAAACATTAGGCACCAAAGTCCATAGCAGTAGGCATTAAAGTGCGAATTAGTAGGCACCATAGTGAAAATCCTGTACAAGCTCATGACTAACCCTACTAGCATGCCAATTGTATCCTATCCTATTGTTCATCCAGACACAACTTACATATCAGTACAATTCAATACAGTACAGTCTATTTCTCATCTTTGTAACAATTTGCACACATATCACAGTAAAATCAATACCTATAAAATATTCAATACAATCACAAGCATCGCAATTATATACAAAATTTCATCTTATGAACATGCGTAGTACAAACAGCAAAAGCAGAAATGTCAGGGACTAGTCAATAATTTTCTCTTTTTGTCGATTATCTATCAGTTAGTTCAAATCTTGATCTATACGATAATTTAAATTAAATTATCAGTGCCAATTACCTTAATTTATCTTATTAAATGTATATAAAAACTTATTTTATTTTTCATAAGTTTCCCAAAGTTTCACATTTTATTCAATTTAGTCCCTTAAACCGAAACTATCATATCTTTTATGTTTAAACTCTAATTTCTAATTTGTTTTCAATTATATCCCTCTTTTACCCTATAGAAACAGTAATGGCAGAAATTCCATACCAAATCCACAATATTTTGATTTTAGTCCCTAAACTCACAACTAACCAATTTCACTTTACAAATTAGTCCTAAAACATTTCTAAGCTTACAACCCAACCATTTTCTACCAAGAACATCTAAACTTTTACAAACTTTAAAAATCTTGAAAACATAGGCATGGTTTAGTTGGACCTGGTTGCAACGATCTCAAAAACATAAAATTTACTATAAAGGGTAACCGGAGGACATACGTGCAAGAAGGGAATCTTGGTCGATTCTCCCCTTACTCAACAATGGTTTTTCTGGTTCACAAAGATGAATAGGGAAGAGATAGCTTTGGGTTTCTTTTGTTTATGTTTTAATAGCTATTTAATTACCAAATGACCCTTCAATTTAACATGTAATTTCATTAATTTTACAAGTTTTAACCGTCCCCGTATAGCTCTAAGATCTAATTACCTTTTAGATCTTTAAGCATTCAATATAATACATTTTAACTAATAAAATTAGTACTGCATAACTTTTACGATTTTAACAATTTAGTCTTTTTTCCTTAATCAACTATCTAAGCACCAAAATTACTAGGCCAAGATTCAATCCAATTATACAAAAATTTCGTAAATAATTAATAAAAATATTTACAATTTCAATTTATGAAAAAGAGGTCTCGATACCTCATTTTCCAACAACCACTAACTTTCGGTACGCACCACTTGTACCTTAACTGACTAACCAATTCATAAAATCTATCAAATCAAAATTCACCATAATATTATATTTAACTTGTAAATATTAATTACCAATCTCTAGAGACTCACTCATTGGAATTGTGAGCCCAAAATCAATATTTTCGACGCCACTGAAAATCGAGCTACTATAACTCTCCCCCCTAAGAAAATTTTATCCTCGAAATTTCTTTCTTGAGAATAGGTTTGGGTACAGAGATTTCATCGACTCTTTCATTTTCCACATAGCTTCCTCAATACCATATCGGGGCAACAGAAATTTTTCTCACAGTACTCGTTTGTTACACAGTTCTTTCACTTCCCGAGCAAAAGTCTTAACCGACTCTTCTTAATAAGACAAGTTAGGTTGTAATTCTACCTCGTTGGGAGTAATCACATGAAAAGAGAAGGCTTTTAAGCAATCCTAGGTAATGCGGACTTTATCTTCAGTTTCTCAGATCAAACCAATCCCAAGTAACTTTCTTTCACTCAATTCTGACGAGTAAAATGGAGTTCAACACTTGCATTCATATAAAGCTTCAAATAATGTCATCTTAATGTTGGACTAATAATTGTTATTACAAGTGAACTCAGCTAATGGTAGGTATTTCTCCCATCTACCCTCAAACTCGATAATACAACATCGAAGCCTATCTTCTAGACTTTGAATAACTCATTATGACTAAACGTTTATCTGCGGAAGGAAAACAATATTAACATCCAATCTAGTACCTAAAGCCTCGTGTGATATACTCTAAAACCTAAAATTAAACTTCGAATTGTGATAAAAATTAATAGATAACGATACATCATGTAATTTGACAATCTCAAAAATGTATTACTCAGCAAGTGATAGGTGTTAAAAGTAGCATGTTTTAATCTCATTATTAATGCATTTTTGGGTGATTATTCGATGTTAATGGTGAATTTTATGCTCCTAATCCTTTAAATTCATATTTTTATACATAGGAGAGCATTTGGGAGAAAAACGAGTGAAAATCAAAAAAGTCGGAGCGAGTTACAGGAGCCACACGTTGGACCATTCCACACACCTTTGAAACACGACCGTGTAAGCCACACAGGCTGCCACACAGCCATGTGACAGGCTATGTCGATTTCGCGTATTGCACTTTGAACGGTGAAAAAACATGATTTTTAGGGTTTTTCGAGCATTCTAAGACCTATATATGACATAAATAAAAAGATAGGAAGGAGTCGACATAGAAAATTCAAGAAAACAACTTGAAAAACACCATTGAAGCCGATTCTAAAATAGATTCCCACCAAGATTAAAGATTTCCTTTTGACTTATTTGGAGATTATTATGAATTTCTTTGTTTCCTGTAATTATACTATCTTTTGGATGTTTTTTATTTGCTAGCATGAACTAATTTTCTAAATAGGGAGATGAACCCTATAATGGATTATGTCGTTTAATTTTTATTTTATGCAATAAAGACTTAGATTTTGTTCTCAATTATGTGTGCTTAATTCTTGGTTTCATATCTCTAGACTATTAATCCATGTTTTATATGCTTAAATTAGATAAGGAATAAACCCTATTTAAAAGTAGATCAAGCATAATTGAGTGGAGTTGCATGCAATCCTAGAAATAAGACGACATAGATCTATCATAATAGAGTCAAATCTAATAGGGGAATCCATAAATCCAGTTAGTGTGATAATAGGGGTTTTAATTAGAAAGATATTTTAATTAATCAACCTAGAGTCAGTTGCTCTTATTCTTGAAAAGAGACATTAACATAATTTAGAGATTTCTACGGATTAAGATACTAAGTGAAGAAATTGTGGAATATAGATTCATAACGATAGATTAAATCTATGTGAATTCTTTCTTAGGTATTGTTTCACTTCTTAGTTATTATTCTATTATTTTCTTCAATTCTTTTTTGTCATGTTCGTAGTTAATTAATTTAGTTTAATTTTTTTTAATCAATCACTCAAATTTATCGATTAAATAATAGAAAGTCAATAATTACTAGTACCTTTAATCTTTGTGGGAACGATATTTGTGCTCACCGTAACTATACTATTAATTGATAGGTGCACTTGCCTTAGTCAGATTTTTAGTTAGGTTTACGACACATCAAGTTTTTGGCGTCGTTGTCAAGGACTAAAATATTAGGAAAATTTTATTTCTATTAATTTAGCCATTTTTTATTTTTATTTTAATATTTTTGTTTTTAATTTAATTTT
>JABEZY010275007.1:0-10109 GCA_013467495.1 Gossypium gossypioides
TTTTAACTAAATAATTCATTTTTATATCAATTTCTAAGGCAATTCTTAGACTAGGAACTTCATGGTACCAAAAATTAATAATATACGAAATGGTATATGCAAATATGGAATCCCCATTAAAACAAATTTAAAACCAGCACTGTAAATATATATAATTCCAATACACTGAATATATATTATGATAGAATCAAATGCATGTCTTATAGGAGTTCAGGAACTGCATATAAATATGGTCTCACCAGTTTCTGGGTTTAATTATAAACCATGTATTTAGGTGTTGCACTGAACTTTTGATATCCCTTTATGACTTTGTTCACTGCATCAAGGAAGTCTTTTTCCGTCACTGTTTTTCTTCGAGCCCGAATAGCATACATTCCGGCCTCAGTACACACACTTCTTATATCGGCTCCTGTGAATAAAATACCATAAAAATCTCGAAATCACTCTTTGGAAGTAAAACAATATTCGAAACAAGATAAAACTTTGGGAAAAAGATTCTACCTGTGGAATTTGGGCAAAGTCGGGCTAAAAGCTCGAATCTAATATCGCGCTCACAATTCATTGTTCTTGTATGGATTTTGAATATCTGTGTCCGAGACTCTAAATCAGGAAGACCAAACTCAACCTTACGATCCAGTCGTCCAGGACGTAATAATGCAGGGTCTAGCGTGTCTGGCCTGAAAAATGAATGAATAGAGTACAACAAAAGCAGTAAGCATATCCTGTTCCGAATATTCGAGTCAGGATGGCTTGAAGGAGCAAAAGATGATGCAATGCTTTATTGAATATAAAGAGTTGAAATCGTAGGTAGCAGCTTTGACCTGTTTGTTGCCATCAGGACTTTGATGTTTCCACGAGCATCAAAGCCATCGAGCTGGTTCACGATTTCAAGCATGGTACGTTGAACCTCATTGTCTCCACCTACACCATCATCAAAACGTGCACCCCCAATCGCATCAACTTCATCAAAGAACACAATGCATGCTTTCTTTGATCGTGCCATCTGCGGTAACGCCAAAATAAAATAAGTAGCGTAGAATAACTTTCAAGAGAAAAGTTAAACAACTACTTTAGCAGGTTATAACCTGAAACAGTTCTCGGACCATTCTAGCTCCTTCACCAACATATTTTTGAACGAGCTCACTTCCAATAACACGAATGAAGCAAGCATCAGTTCTATTTGCGACGGCTCTTGCAAGAAGTGTCTTACCGGTTCCAGGAGGACCATAGCAAAGAACACCCTTAGGAGGATCAATCCCGAGCTTGACAAATTTCTCAGGATGAAGCATGGGTAGCTCAACAACCTAAAAGAAAAAAGAAAACTCATCAATCCATAGTATGAGAAAGGCTTAAAGTTTTCTATGTGTGCGTGTGTACATATTAAAAGAAGATGGTGCCATACATACTTCTCGCATCTTTTCGATTTGTTCCTTGCACCCACCAACATCATTATATGTCACATCTGGCTTCTCCTCGACAGTCATCATGGTTACACTTGGGTCAATTTTTGGAGGCAAGGGAATCTGTATCTGATATTTGTTGCGGTCAACCCTGCAAAGGCAACAAATAAATTCAGGTCATGCAAACATACACCTATCTAAAAAATTTCTGAGGTTACAAATGAAGGAGGCAACAATACAACTGCAACGGGAGAAATAAACTATTTTCCGGATATAAAAATCTAGGAAAAGCATAAGAGAGTAACGTTGAAACATATATACTTTCAACATATTGAAAACTTACCCCACGCGCATGCCTTCTTCAATATCAGTGGGGGAAACTTTGTCACCAAGCCCAACAACAAACTGCAGTTAGAAGCCAAATGCATATCAAATAAAAAATTTCTGATGCCTATCCAGATGGGAAAAATATTAAACTCAGAGATGCATAGATACATACCTTGGCAATTTGCTTAACATTTATAACATATTTGGCATCTTCGGTATTTGGATTAATTATCTTCGTGCATCTTGCCACCTGGATGAAAAAATAAAGCCAATACTCAATGACTCGAGAAAGCAACATAAATCCACAATTTTCTTGAAACCATTTTAGTATATCTTAATACCTGAAGTGGTTGCTCCTCCTGCATCATTTGCTTATCGGAGACAAGATCCCATTGGCTAGGCGCAGCTAACCCAGTATCAGATTCCTTGATGCCTATTTAGCAAAGTATACCAGCAAAGAAAAGGGAATCTGTTAGTATGTCAGCCACAGCTGCTAAACATAATCACATGATGCTGTGTTCACAGTAGCCAATCAAGAAGTCACAACAGTAAGAAGAGGGATTACGGAAACATATTAATGCTTAAAAATTGTATGCAAAAAGAAAGCTTTTCCTAGTCAAGATTGGTCAGATACTGCAAATTAAGGTTTTTAGAGACAAGCAGGCATGTTCCCTGAAGAGCTAACTTATGTTCCACCAACCACAACCCAATACACAGATTTTTCACATGATAATATAAACTAATATGCCATACAATATATTATATTGCATCATTAATGCTGTAACAAGCACCAAAAGCAAGATTAGTTCTAACTCTTCACTTGGTACCAAACAACAAAATTTATGAAAATATACAGTTCAACCCCAATTCTACACAAGAAAACAGAAAAAAATAAGGCAAGCAAATGACTTCATAAAACAGCAACATAAGTAGGGGTGTAAATGAGACACTAGTGCTGGCAAGTTACTCGAATTTGACTCGAAAAAAACTCGAATTCCAGTTAGTAATTATCAAGCCGAATTTGAGCTTAGTAATACTTGGCTTGAACAGCTTGCAAGCCTTATCGAGCTTTTCATTTTAATATATATTTAAATATTATATATTATGTTATTCCCTTAATATATATTATTAACTCTTAGTTTAATTATCAAGCAAAGCTCGAGCTTGAATACGTACAAACTTAACCAAGCTCAAGTTCCAACTCGAGTGCAAAAATGATAAACAAGCTTAATCAAGCTTGATTAGCTCAATTATATCTCGAACTGTGCTCAAGCTTAAAATAAATGTTCGATTGAGCTCAAGCCAAGTATCGAACTTTGAATTTCAAGTCGAACTCAAGCTTGCCAGTATTCAGACTCCACTTGGCTCGATTACAACCCTAATCGTAAGCAGTGAAAGAAGGGAGAAATCATATACCGCATAAATCATTTACATTCTTCGCCATTTCCTTAATCTCCTTTTCAACTTTCTTAATGCTCGTTGAATAAGGACCTAAACCCTGCCACACAAAAAAAACGAAAATTCTCATGTATTTGTCCACATAATCAATACATCTAAAGCAAAAAGGAGCATCAAAAATCAAATCATAGGATCTTCAACAGTATATTTCACTTCATAAACCCTAAAAATTGGCGGTTAATGTTAACAAGCACATCTCAAACATATAAATACACTAAATTAAAGAATTAAAAAAGCGAACTTCCGTATCTGAAACAGATCTGAAATGCGAAAAAGAAACAATAAACCGAAAGATTCAACGAAAAACAACGAGTAGAGAGAAAGAGAGTTCAAAATTTACATAGGTTTTGAGAAGCGCGATATCATCTTCGTCAAGAGGTCTAGGGTTTTTCTCGTCCTTGAACTCATCTTCTGGTTCAGGCGCCATTTTTTTTTTTTGCTTTCTTCTACTTTTCTTGAGCGGAAAGATATCTGAAACTGAGAAATTAAGTAGCTAACAAAATAAGCACACCGCCTATAATATATATAACAATGGTATAATTTGAATTTCATCCCTCCATTTTACGGAAATTAATAACTTAGTCCCTTTATTTTAATTTGTCTGAATTTGATTTTTTTTAGTTTACGAAAATTTAGAAATTAGTACAAATTAGTAGTTCGAGTTTATGTTAACCGATATTTGGACTAATTTTTAATTTCCATAAAGTATGAAGCCAAATTCTAACAAAATAAATGAACTAATTTCTCAATTTTTGTAAATTAGAATGCAATTTTTGTTAGGAGCCATAAATGAGTTAGAGCTCGGTAAAGAAGCTATAATCTATACTACTATATATAAAAGGCTAAGGCTTTCCTTAAGAAGCAACCTATCTTTTCCTTTCTTTTTACAATGAGAAAAAATGGCTAAATTTCAGTTTTAACCCCTCTGTTTTTTTATCATTATATAAACATGGCTAAATTTCAGTTTTAATCCCTTTATTTCACTCAAATTTGATATTTAATTTCTACGCTTTGATTTTTGCATAATTTAGACTCCTTTGATTTTTACATAATTTAGACTCCTGTCCGTTCTTTTTCTTAAATTTCTTTTGACATGAGAAAACAATGGCTAAATTTCAGTATTAATCCCTCTACCTTTTTGAGATTATATAAGAATTGTTAAATTTCAGTTTTAATCCTTATATTTTGTTCAAATTTGAGATTTAATCTCTATATTTTAATATTGACATAATTTTCTTTTGACATGAGAAATAATGGCTAAATTTCAGTTCTAATTCATCTACTTTTTAAAGATTATATAAGAATGGTTAAATTTTAAATTTGATCCCTATAATGTGCTCAATTTTAAGATTTAATCTCTATACTTTGAGTTTGACATAATCCAAATTAAAATGCCGAGGTGAACGTTTAAGAATTTAACAATATTAACAAATTTATCTAAATTTTAAAATTCAAAAAGTAAAGGGATTAAATTCATAAAAATAAAAGTATGGAGATTAAATTCAAAATATATGAAAGGCACAAGAACTTTGAGCATATTGTAATCTTTATTTTTTTTTTTTTACTCTCTAAATTACTCAAAAAAATAAGTAACCAATCTAACACGAAATGTGTGAGGAAACCATACTAATTTGAGCATAATGAAAAATATTGAAAATATAACCGCATCGGTTTCAGCCGTTCCGTTCCGACCAACACAAACCATCCCAGTAAAAATAAATCGATGCAACTCTCCCTTTTGGACTAGCTAAAATTTCGATCTATATCAATCGCACTAACTTATTCTGCTCAATTCCAATTGCACCGACCAAAACATTGTGCATTCATTGATGTATGAATATTTTTTTAAAAATACGATAAATTTGGAACAATACATTGAAATAAACTGGTACCAATACGCACAAATCCAGTAAAAAGACATTACGTCCACAGGTGCGATACTATCACTCTTGGGTGGAGGTAAACAGTTTCTTCAATATTGTGATAATTACATAATGAAAATATTAACAATAAGGAGTGAGAACAAATCCATCACTAATCACACACATATATTCAACTTCTCTTTTGAGACGCACATAATATTTTTTTTAATCCATCTTGGTCAGTCAAATCACACACACACATATAAACTAAATTTATTGCAACAATGGCCAATAACTTACTTTGGAGACCTAAAATTCCCTCTCTGGGAAAAGAATAGGAGCAACTAGAGACCATATATAGAGACCTGCTGTTGCCCACCCAGTTATAATCCGAACCCACACCGATGGCCATCCTACGTCGACTAACTTGCCGCTTTCTCCGACCGAGGTTGACCATCCGGTTAAAAGCATTGCTGAGTACATACTTGCAAGAGAAAAGATTATGTGGAAGAAGGCATATGAATAGGAGACCGGCTTGTTCTTCTCTTTTTCTTCGTGTTCATCTGCCTTGTCCATTGGAAGCAAAGGCTTTCCTGCACCTTCAACCAGTCAAATCAAGATGTTAAATTGTACCCTTAAATAGGAAAAAGAACATGCTTAAACATGCTCGACCCTACGTGCTCCTGGTTGCTGCAATAGCAATGCTATCAATTGAGCTAAAGCTCAATATATGATAATTTTATCTTCTTTCCCTTTTTTTTCTTTTTTTTTTTTTGCCATAAAGAACCTCGGGTTAGCTTGCAATAAGAAAGGCGGTAAGGAGCAGAAAAGAAGGGGAGAAGTAAACCCCAAATCTGTAATTTGGAAACCAACAATTATTCTCATCCAGAAAAATGTGAAATTTGTAAACAAAACTTGCTTAAATTTTAAGAAAAGAACACAAATGAATGGCTATTTTAGTGGTATAAGGTAGCAAGACCTGCACGAGGCGAGCTTGGTGGGGAGAGTAAAGTTGTTGAAGACCCAGCACGAACAGCAGAGTAGACAACTGACAGGACAGTGGTAAGCAGGCCTAAGGTCAAGGTACCAGTTGAAATTGCTTTTGAATGCTTGTGAATGCCATTGCATTCGTAATCTCTTGGTTCACTTGCAAGTCCACTATAGCATAGGTACATGCAGTACAGTGATATAACTGAAGCTGGCAAAATGCTACCGCCAACCTGTTACATGACAAAAAAGAATTAAGTATTTCATCAAGATATACGTATTGGGAATGAACGGAAGCATCTCTATAGTAGTGATGACTTGTGTAAACACAGTGAAATATGAGGAGAGTGAGAGATGAGACTTCAATAATTCAATTTTATAGAACACAACAATGAGCATTCTCATAAGGTCAAATGGGAAAATAGTTTGTCCAATCTAAGCCACCTTTGCAATCAACCTATTCTTATGTCGGTTCTATATTATATCCTTTAGTTCCAATAGGTTGATCGATGGAAAATAGAAAATACTCGTTCGAAAAGGTATTTAGTCTATCGAACATGGAAAAAGCATCACTTATCTAACAGAAGCCATCAACTCGAGCTAAGCCCATCCCAGCTTCCATTAATGTTATACAATCCACAAGAATTCAAGTTGGTCTAAAATTTAGCAAAGGGTGGCCTTGACTTTACTCCAATTAAAATTTTAACTCTTACACATTTTTATTCCACAAAACACTAATAGAATTAATAATGATGGGCTATTATGATTGCGAAGACGTAAAAACAGAAGCTTACCGCAGGATGCAGTGCAACTATGGCAAACAAAAGAACAAGAGTCAAGGTCATAACGATAAAGAAGGTATTGAGTCCACAATCTTGTCCAGATGGAGTGAACCAGTGGAAGAGAAGTCCCGAGAAGCCAAATGTTGCCAAATAACAAACAAGAGAAACAACTAGTAGCGCAACATACCTACAAGAAAAAGCAAGCATGGCACCTGATCTGAAGAATAGAAAGAAGAGATACCATAAAAAAAAATCATAAAAGAAAAAAAAAACTAACCAGAATTGCTCATCATATCCAACCCATTTGTCATTCCATCCATGAACAAAGTCGAGTAAAAGCACGACTTGAACCAAAAGAAACAGTCCTGCACCAAACTTTGATGCTGACTCTGTAAAAGCAAAATTTAAGTGTCATATTAAGTTAACTATAGGTGCTTTTAGCCATATCATTTTCTTCTCTAATCGTTTAAATCTTTAATAAAATTCTCTCCTATAGCATGTAAGATACTTCAAAAAGGACCATAGTCTTAATTTAGTAGAATGGTCCACCAAAACATAGTTTACCATAGAAGCTGATAATCTCGTTTGGAACAAAAAACATCAAAATCACTAAAATGAACCAGCAGATAATTTTCATCATCCATCCACCATGGTGCACAGCATCACGAGGATCCCTCTGGTTTTTCACACCAACCATTGAGACAGATAGGATAGTAAAGAACAGAAAGTTTCCCAAGCTAACCCGCAGCACTGCATCCGTTTCAAACCATTCCCTGTCGGGTGTTTTATGGAAATGGTTGATCCCTGAATAAATAACAACAACATATTCACTAGATCAGCAAAATAACTCCAACAAGCTGACCTTCAAACATTATATTAATGAAATATGGGACCCCAAACCAATAACTAAGGACAATCTAAAATGGGGCAGCACAGTAGATGAGAAAAAAGGTATGAGTACCAGTTGCCACTCAAAGAAAAATGTGGAAAAGGGAAAACTCCAAATTTATCCACGAAACAGGATCGGTTCAATAAACCATGGCCCCGAACATGGTGAACGGTGATAAATTTCATGTTCACATGGAAATCTAAGCATTCTTCAGATTCCCTAAAATACTCAATACATCAACAAATCATGTAAAAGAACAATTAGCTCGGAGTGATCCAACACTCATGAGACAAATGAGAATTCATCTTCGCCGCCCATTGCATATGCCAATGCTACGATACTATAAACAATTTAGCAGTATCATTTGCTCAGTTAAACATTAACAAAAGTTTTTTTATACTATCAACTCAAAACAGGCTAATTAAGCAAATCACACAATGCAGCAATAATAAATAAATAATAAGGAAGGCACAGTTTAACGAAACATACAAGGGAGCTTCTCCATCAGCGGGGCGGCAACCTCACGAAGGATCCATGAAACAACAAGAGAAAGAGCAAAAAGTCCACAATAAGCGATCCTTGCAGATCTCCGACTAATCCCCGAAACCACCGTGCGGCACGCATCACAGGCACATGCCGCACAACACGATGCAAGACATGAAGCCGCCCACATCCTCTTCAACCACAACAACAATCAATCAACCAACCAACAACTACAACAAATACAAGAATCCCTTTATCTAAACATCAAATAAATCATTAAATTCCATAAAAAAAACACTGATTGTTGAAGATTCAAACGGGAAAACCCTCAAAGTTGTTTCCAAACTATAAATAAATTAAAAAAAATTCAATCAACCAATCAACCAACAACTACAACAAAAAAAAGAATACCTTTATCTCAACATTAAATAAATCATTAATTTCCAACGGAAAAAAACCCTAATTGTGGAAGATTCAAACGGGAAAACCCTCAAAATCGTTTCCAAACAATAATTAAATTAAAAAAGCCACATCCTCTTCAACTACAACGACAATCTTTATCTGAACAATAAATAAATTATTAAATTCCAAGGAAAAACCCCCTAATTGTTGAAGATTCAAACGAGAAAACCCTCAAAATCGTTTTCAAACTACAAATAAATTCAAAGCAGCCCAATCAATCAACTAACAACGACAACAAATAAAAAAACCCCTTTATCTGAACATTGAATAAATTATTAAATTCTGCAAAATTAATATATATTTGTTGAATATTCAAATGGGAAAACCCTAAAAATCGTTTTAGAATATATGAAGAAATTTAATTATTCTTTTCTTACCTGAGAAATTCAGCGAGATAATGTAACGCAAAGACGATGATCGGTCTTGGGAGGCACGAAGAATATAGGAGAAAGGACTCGAAAGCTTAAATCACATACGGTTCATTATATACTAGAGCTCTTGTAATTCACTGATCAAAGCCGTTGGCCCACGTTCGGTCCTTTTGACATGAACGGCATGCATTAATTTGTTCCTTTGGGCCGGGCTTGAGCGGCTAGCCTAGTTAATATAAAATTTAGGTTAAATTCTGTTATTAGTTTCTGTACTTTGTAAATGTTGTGATTTAGTCCATATACTTTAATTTAATCAATTTTAATTCTTGTATTTTTTGAATTTTGAAAGTTAAAACCGTATTATGTTTATAATTATAGATTTAATCTATATTCTCCAATTGAATCATTCTAAGTCCCTATACTTTTTAAAATTTGAAATTTTAGTTTTGATGTAAATGATAGTAGGGTGAGCGTTCGATCGAAGCAAGTGAAATTTTTTTGAGTTAATCAAGTTGATGAGTCTTATTTTATCATCCTAACTCGATTTGAATTTTTTTCGGATCGAATTGAGTGAAATGAAATTTGAGTCGAGTCGAATCAAGTGTAATTGTTTGAGTTAAATTAAAAAATTAAACATATCAAATTAAAATATTATTACAGTATAACTAATTCCATGTTAAAGCACATAAATGTAAAACCATATATATTTGAAAAAATTTTCAAAGCAAAATAAAATAATAATAATGAACTTGAATTAATTAACTTATTTAGGTCCCAAAATTATTTTTCTAGAAATTTTTTAATTTTTTAACTTTATTTATATATTTTTTAGATTTTTTTTGTTGAGAGAGAGACCAATCTGTTAATTTTCAAACTAGACAAGAACCAAAAGGGTATTTACACCAATCTATTATTCGAATTATTCAAGTTATTTGAATTGTAAAATTCAACTCGATTCGAACTCAAAACTCAAATTACTTATTCGAGTTTACTAGAATAATTCAAATAATTTGATTCAATTAACTCAAAATTCGATTTTTTTCGATTTTTTCTAATCGAAATGAGTTTTGCTCACCCCTAAATTATAA
>JABEZY010275078.1:5338-26342 GCA_013467495.1 Gossypium gossypioides
ATTGTACCTTATATTTGAGATTCGATACTGAAAATTCAGAGGAAAGAAGCATGAGCCTTCCTTCCATAAAATAGACCAATGGTTGTACTGAAATAGACCCATACAATGGACAACAAATTATGCATGAAAGAGTTCAGTATAAAGAGGGTTTTATGTTGCTATTTGAGAGTATGGATACCTCCGATGAACTAAAAGCCCTTCTACATTTTTTCTTATAGATATATACTGGGAATTGTGCTTGGCAGCTCCATATTTCCAAATGAAAAGTGATCTCTCTAATTATAAATAAAATAAAATAAAATAAAATCTCTCTAAAATTAACTTGATTTTACAACTTTAGCTAAGAAATTGTTCTTCAGATAAAACATCAAATTAATCATTTAAAAAGCCTGCATAAAAACTTCTTCAGATGATGCAAAATAAAAGAAGTGCTAAGAAGAATAAGAAGAAAAGGGAAGTGAAATTATAAGGATAGAATCATACAGATCTTTCGTAAGCATGGACATGACCAGCAAAGATTACATCAACTTTGTGGTGGACGAACCATTCTTCAAAGACTGCTCGCATACTTTCACCCTCCATGAAATGTGCTTCATTGCTATTGTAGATTGGCATATGCATAAGGACAATAAGCCAAGGAGTCTTCTCCCGGTCAACCTTCTTTAATTCTTCACTAAGCCACTCATATTGAGGTGTGTATTTCACTATTAAAGGTGAAGTTAAAATTTGATGTCAGATGAATAAAGAGAAGAAAAAAAATAATTTCTGCTGTCTTTGAGGAGAAAACAATGAGTACTGGGGGTAAGAATCCAGACTCCATCCATTACTGTTCAGTCACCATTCACAAGTATGAGTTTACAATTCATGGTTTAGTTCTACTCATGAATGGTGGTGACGAGTGTACTTATAAAGAATGGACAGAAAAGTAATAGATAGAAGCCAAACCAAGTAAATTAATTGCTATGACAATTAGTTTTGAGAAGAGGACCAGAAAGGGCAGGATGCTCAACGCAATAGCTAATTAGGATGAATATAACAGCTGAAGAGAAGAAGAAATGGTACCAAATGGAGAGTAGCTCGATAGCACAATGATATGAGCAGATGCACGTCTAATAGAATACCACATTTGGCTGCTGCTTTTACAAGACAAATGAGGTGTAGGGTACCGTTGGAGATAAGACTTAAAAGGGACAACTTCATCCTACACACGTTCCAAGTGTTCTGAAAGTTAAAGTACTAAACAAGATGATTATGAATGTTATGCTAAAAAGAGTGAGTTTATAAACTTCCATAACTTTAGTAAACATCAGAAACATATTATATAAGGTGTCAGTTATGCCATTACCTCTTTTAGATTTAATTATGAATTCCATCCCTCTACTTTACAAAAACTAATATGTTAGCCCCTCTACTTTAATTTGTCAAAATTTGATCCTTATACTTTACGGAAATGTCCAATTAAAGAATACTGCTAAACCTTACTGTTAAAAAGTTGACATAGAAATTAACAGTTCAATGATTTATATGCAAATAATTAGCAAAAATCGGAAATTTAGGTTTAATTATGAATTCCAACCCTCTACTTTACAAAAACTAATATGTTAGCCCATCTACTTTAATTTGTCAAATTTTGATCCTTATGCTTTACGGAAATGTCCAATTAAAGAATATTGCTAAACCTTACTGTTAAAAAGTTGACAAACAAATTAACAGTTCAATGATTTATATGCAAATAATTAGCAAAAATCGGAAATTTAGGTTTAATTATGAATTCCATCCCTCTACTTTACAAAAACTAATATGTTAGCCCATCTACTTTAATTTGTCAAAATTTGATCCTTACGCTTTACGGAAATGTCCCATTAAAGAATATTGCTAAACCTTGCTGTTAAAAAGTTGACATAGAAATTAACAGTTCAATGATTTATATGTAAATAATTAGCAAAAATCGGAAATTCAACAATTTATATGCAACAAGTCAGTAAAAATCAATATTTCAAGTTTATGTGACCATTCAATTTTTATGAAGTATAAAGACCAAATTCTTACAAATTAGCGGGACTAATCTCTTAATTTTTTGTAAAGTAGAGGGATGAAATTCATAATTGGACCTACCTTTTACATCCAAGTGAACGCAGCCCAAGCAGGAAAAGAAGAAAAAAGAAACAAGAAAGTGAACTTAAATCTCTTCTTCCAGTTAGCTAGAACCTAGAATCAGATGTCATACATTTGAAAGATAATTGCGATTGAGAGCTGGTGTGGTTTAAGGAGAAAAGATCTTCTGTTTTCTCCTTAAACCAGACCAAGATCTAGCAATAAAACCAAATATTGATCTTGGGAAATGAAAGAATAAATGATTGAATCTTCAGGAAAATCCAAGGCTTTTAGGTTGAGAACAATGAACACTAAAAAGGAATGGCCTGTACAGTAGCTGAGAAAAATGCTTGAGGGTGTTAAGCAAATATTATTATGCATTACATAATGCATAACTAGAAGCACCATGCATGGTTGAGTGAAGTTCATAGGATCCAAAAGTAACAAATGATTTTTAGCAATAATGTGTAGGAATGCTCGTTCAACGCTTTACCATGTAAGGCATGTATTCTATTTCATGATTCCCAGCAGACCAGATCCAAGGATGATATGCAGTACTTTTCTCAACAAAGCGACCCCATGAATCCCATCTTATACCAACATCATTATACTGATATCTATCAGCATAAGAAAGATCTCCTACAAACAAGACAGTTTGTGCTCCACTCTGCATGTAATGCTCAAGGGTGGACAGTGAATTATATGTCTGACCCAAATCACCTGCAACATAGTAAAGACAATTCAATCAACAAAAATTAGAGATTGAAAGGAAAAAAAAAGGATATAGGGGAAACACATCAATATGAGTTAATAAAAAGACATGGCATAAAAAAAGTACGAAATGAGCCTGATCTGGTTAATGTGAATTGAGTTGAACATTCTGCAATGCATGAGAGAGACACTAGAAAAGTTATAAAATATGATTGATAACAGAGATGAACTTAGTTAAATGGCAAACAACAATTTCTGATCAAAATCCAGCTAGTTGGGATTTTAGGCTTCATATAGCTGATTTCCATTTTCTTCTGTCCACAATGTACTTGTTTACATATTTCCAGCACGAAAGATCAAGTTTTGGTGGTCTTCAATAAATACACCAACATTTTCCTTGTTCCCAGTATTACATCAATAATGATTTTAATGGCCAATGGGCTACTAAGAAGCAGAAGGCTTACAGGCACTCAAGCAGCAATAAGAGTTCAGATGCAGTTGACTGCCCTTTTTAAAAAAAATTAATGATTCTAATATGCAAAAGGATTAAACTCAAGCATTTGATTGAAATCAGAAACTTGTCCAGCATCAGAACTGCTTCGATTAACATGACTGAAAACATTCCAACATTGCTTTAGATTACAGAAGAAAACACTCACCAATGATTCCAAATTTGTAAGGAACATCTGGACCGATCTTAGGAGGTGTTTGAAACCAAAATTCTCGAGCAGAATCACCAGTTCCAATCTTGTAATAGAACTTGGTATCATACTGAGAACAACAAATAAAATGATTAAGCAACCAATTTGTTCTTATCATGGTTCAGATGACAAGGTCAATTACAATTTTAAAGGCAAACTGAACTCAAAGTCCATTCTTGTAAGTTTGTAATGGAAGAGCTAAAAAATATAATCCCACCATATAAAAAAATCCATGCTAAGGGCATGTAGAATAAGCTTCTAATAAAAACAGGCAACTCTCTCCCTGTTGAAGAAGTTAAGCCATTTGTGCAAGTATTACTTCCCAAGTAAATATTGTTACCTCAAGACCATCAACAAGAACATGATGAATATAGCCAGAATTGTATTTATAAAAGGTGTAGTTTGTCATCTTCCCCTCTGCAGTAAATTCATATTTTCCCTTTAATGTTCCATACTGTACTTTGCTGGACCCAGGTTCATCAGGGGTGACCCATGAGATAATTACAGCTTTCCCATCATAATCTCCTTGTGTTATATGCACCTACAGTTTCAATAACATGAATGTTACATACAGGTTGGAAAAGGTTTGGAATAGAAGCCAACAAGGAATATATGGTAAGAAGTTCTGCAATTGGAAAGCATACTTCAAGAGGACAAATTTAATCGAGCCATTATCAGTGAACAACACCAATTTGACAGATATAATGCATAGATTAGCATCAAGCTTTACAAGATCCAGAAATTTGTACTCTGATTTTTTCTTATATGGTGGTTCCCTAGTATACTAAGAAAGATTACAGTCAGAGAATTTAGTGCTGTAAGTAGTAAGGTATTGAATAAGAAAGGAGAAATTATCTTCAGTCCCTATTTAAAAAAGAAATTGTCTTCATTGTTGCATAATATAATTCTTATTCAAGCTCTGGTAATGATCATTGAGAACAGAAATAGGACTAACAAATACAAATGTTGATAGACTTTACGTAGCTAGCTGAAAAAAATGAAGTTAATAAAAGAAAGTCTTACTTGTTGTGGTGCATTATGACCTGTGGGAACAGCAAATACTTCATGATCAAGAGGGATGTCTTCCGATGGCCATTCCTTCCGAACAAAGACACTTGTGTGACCAGCATTCACATTATTGTCAAAGTTCGAGAGAACAAAAGATGCCAATATAAGTTGAAAAAGCAAAGACTTCATCTTGGTGACCCCTGCTACGACTCTTGATAAATCAACCAAAAACCATGTGATTTACTGCATTCAGGATTAAACACCAATCAATTAAAAAAAAAGCAATCAAGAAGCTTTAAGGATGCACAATACATTAAGAACAAATCACCCTGCATGTACTTCAACACAGATTTGTAAAACAAAAAAGATACTTCTTTATTCGCTTTTTAAAGTTGTTCAATTTATGAAATGCATCAAATGAGGAGATATGCTTAAAGACCATCAAAAGAGGGGAAAAAGTTTGTTGACATTTTTACATCTGTTCAATTTTGCTTGTTAGGGAAGATCCAATAACAAATGACTGATATCGTTCAAAGTTCAAACCATCAAGTTTAGTAGGCGTTATAGGAGGCACAAAAATGGAGTCAGAATTCAAAGCATCTGCTAAATACACAGTCCTCACCGTGGCCAATATAATTTGCAGAAGAAACTAAAATCCACTAGAAACAACTACCTTGATTGGATTACATCAAACCAACCTTCATTTAACATATAACCCAATAATATTTTACAAAAAATAAGCTAAATACCCTTTTGAAATACCATCATGTCCTCACTTTAAAACATAATAAAAAAGCAAACCATCCCAACATACAGAAAGATATAATTACTGAAACGGTGTTATTCATTACATCATTGAGAAACGAAAATCAAGAAGAAATTTCATTAATTAATGTTAGAAATTATAATATATCTATCAACTTGAATCACAATATCACATGAATGCAATAAAAAAAACCCAAGATTATGCTCACCTGTTTGGACTGAAGAAACACACCTTTTTTACAACAATCTCAAATCAGAAAAGATCGCCAATACAACAAATTTAGATTAGAAGAAAGAAAGAATTACAGAACCAACATCAGATTAACAAAAAGAGAGAGATAAGAAAAGAAAGAACCTTTGAAAAAAAAGCAGTTGAACGAAGAGCTAATGATGGGAAATTTGTTGTCTTTGTCTTAATAATTGGTGTTTGGGTGAGGAGAGGATAGGCCGAACGTGGAGGCGTACAATAGTGGAGATAGTACGGGCTAAGGTGGCGTACGTTAGAGAACCGTTTTCTCGTATATTCACCATAGCTTGCGTGGTCTTAAGGAATATCGTTCTTCATTCGATTTGACTTTACACGTGGCAACATGGGAGTGGATGGTGACTGTGTTGTCGGGAGTAAAAATGATTGTTTTCATTTCGCTTTTAACTATTTAAATTATATATTTTTTATTCTCCATTTTTATTTTATTGTATATATTCCGGATTCAATAAAATATATTTTATATATAATTTCAAGAATTTTAATTTATATTATAAATCCTATCACATGTATATGTGTGTGGAAATCACGATTTTTAAGCATAGATGTGTGTTTGAAAATAATATACAATAAACAATAAAATATATGGTTTGAAATTAATTAATTATAATAACACATGAAATATGTACGATATTAAAATAAAAAATTAGATTAAATTATGGGTAGAACGAAATTTAAATACATCAGATAAATAATATTAAATGTACTAAAATTATTTATCATGATTTTGTCGTCAATTGTGAGTTAGGGTCAACTTGATTTGTGACACCAATTCAATTAACAACATTATTAATACTAGATATCCTATCATAAGCTATGCATGTGGAAACCACAAATTTAAAAACAGATACGTGTTTAAAAAATAATATATGATAAACAATGAAACGTGTTGACACATTTGAAGGAAAAGTTAATTTTGTGGTTGAAATAGTGGTCACAACTTCAGACATTGTTTCATTGCTCTACTTGCCTATTTGTAGAGTTGGCAAATTTTAGAACAAAAGTATTGGGTTTTCTATTTTGAAGATATTTAGATGAGTAAAGCCCATAACATGAAGACCAACTGAGATGAAATTGAAGACTTAAATATTAGTTTCTTGTGGATTAAGTTTGGTTACTTGCAGGTCAAGTAAAGCTAACTTTTACAGTTGAAGACATTGGATTTCATGAAGACTCTTATGGAAATATCATCTCATGCTGATTTTTAGTCTCACTTTATAGAAAAATGATTAGATTATAACTCTTATGTAAGCAAAACTTAAGTAATATATAAACTTATGTTTTGTTTAGGTTAAGGTGATCATATTGAGAGTAACCAAGTGATTAAGAGCTTGATAGAGCACAAATTTGTTCAAGTAAGAAACTCTTTATGTGCAAATTATTTTTGTAAGCAATCAAGAGAGTCTCTTGGGTTAAAAAACTAAGCTTTTAAGGAGGAAGCTTAAAAGGAAAGTGATTTAGTATTTGTACAATAGTGAAGTCGCTAAAATGGTAAGTGTTAGACTAGTGCTAGGACTTAAATCATTGGTTGTATTGTGAGAAATATCGTGGATCATTGCTCTGGGTAAGGCCTTGCAGATGTAGATTGAGGTCAAATTGCGTAAACAGTCTCGATGTTCATCTTTATTGTTTTCGCACTTTTGGTTTCGTGGTTGAAACTATGGGCACAATTCTAAGCACTATTACAACCACAGTTTCTGTTTGCAAAGCAACTAACCCTTCCGCTTTTACAACTGATATTAGAGCCTCTCACTTAACATAAATAGTAATTATCTTGGTTGATATACTTGCTTAAAATGGAAGGATTGTAACACCCCCCACCCGGTCCGGTCGCTGAACCCGAGCTATAGGATGCTACAACTATTAACGAAATAGTAATAAGCAAATCTGAAATCAAAGTTCAATTAAACATCGAATAACTACATACATTCACACAAATCATGCTTTGAAAACAAAATCGGGTTTAAATTGAGCTTATGAAAGCTCTAGAATTGACCCGGAATCAAACAATGACTTTTGAAACTTTTACAAAAAGAATGACAATTGTGCAAAACAGAGATCACACAGCCGTGTGCCCAGGCTACGTAACAAGCTGTAACCATGTAAGATTGGAGTCACACGGCTGTATATCCAGTCTATGTAACTCACTGTGGCCGTGTGGGTCAAATTGTAAATATTTAACAAAAGTACACGGTCGTGTAGCAAACTAAAGCCATGTGAAAACTAAATGATTAATATCTACAGTAGTCACATGGGCATGTGGTTAGCCCATGTGATAATTGGAAACCGTGTGATTCTAATGCACTCTATTTTCTAGTGGTACACGGATGTGGCACAAGCTCATGTGTGACACGCAACTGTGTGGCCAAACTGTGCGACGCAAAATATGTCATTTCAGTGCCTACTTCATACCAAACTATCTCCAAAGCATAATTTTAAGTCCAAAAGCATAATTGAACCTATTCAAAACTTGTACAAACTCAATAAAAACATGCTAATTTACCACATTTTTAACCACATTCAACCATTATACCAATATGCCTCAAATGACACCAAAATCAATCAACATATCATGAATAAACTCAAGCCATTCAATCACTTATACCATTCATCTATGGCTCAATTATATATTACAATTTATACACCAAAACCTTTCATGTATCATGCCTATATCATCCAAATTAAACACCAAATTACAATGCATTATTTATCACCAAGATTTCATCTGTTTGAACATAGCATGTCACATTTAAACATACCATTAAATTACATTTTCCATCACATTTTCATACTAAGCAACCACATCAATATCCATATATAAGTTTGATCAACCACATTCAAAAGCTGCCACTCAAAACTCTAAGTTAACAGACCAACTTGCCAACATGCATACACACTTTTATACATCACCATTCAACATTTAACTTCCAATAAAACATATATACAATTCAACTCCTATCTACATGCCACGTAATCGAGTTTGAATGATTAAAAGACTACCGAGATAGAAGCTGGATAGTGTAAGCTCTGGAGGTAATTCGATAACCAAGTTCCACAAAATGTCAACTACAAAAAATATAAAATGAAATAGAGTATACTTAGTAAGTTCATAAGTTTTGAAATATGAAAACTCACCTCCTAACACAGTAATATATAAATTATCTACTAAACAAATTTCCTGCCAACACATTTCACATACACAATGTAAGTGTATTACATTCAACCATATAATATTTCATTTCATTTCATACCACCGAATTCCAAGTCATTCCAATAGACAACCATACTTTATCACATTATATACATCACCATCCAATCAACATCTCCTTTACAATAACCATTTAGCCCGATGAATTGTAATAAACATATACGGATACGCAGGTAACCACCCAAAACACACCTGATTGCTCAAACGAGCTATACCACCAATACACACCTGGGCATTGAGTGCCAAGCCCGTAGGCTACACATCCCTTCAAAACACACCTGATCTCTATAAAGGTAATTAGTAATAGTGATCTCCGTAGAGACAAACTCAGTAATCGCAACAAATGTTGGATTCTGGTACAATTAGTGAATTTCCTATATTCTATCTCACATCTTATATAAATCTCATATAGTGCACGAATAACCCTATTTACATGCCAATTGTATTCTATCCTATGTTCATCCGGGCTCAGTATACAATTCTGAACATCTCTTTATAATTAAGTCATTTATCACATTTTGTACCAATTTGTAAACATTTTTCAAATACATTCAAATATTTTAATTTCACAATTCAACCACAAACATTACATAAATATACATAAATATACCGTATGAATTTATCAGGTACACAATAGCAGAAGTGTCAATGACTAATATGTATTTTTTTCCTCGATTATCTACCGGTTGGTCCAATTCTTGATCTATACACTAATTTATTTCCAATTATCAGTACCAATTACCTTATAACATCTTATTCAATGTATATGTCAACTTAATTTTATTTTTCACAATTTCCTAAAGTTTCACAGTTTATTCAATTTAGTCCCTACAACTGAAACTATCATATCTTTCACATTTAAACTTTGTTTTTCAATCCATTTTTAATTTCATCCTTGTATAGCTCTAAAACACCTATATTTATAGAAATTTCATGCTAATTTTGAAATATTTTCATTTTAATCCCTAAACTCAAAACTAATAAATTCCACTTTACAAAATAGTCTTATTCCATATCTAATATTCATATCCTACCATTTAACATCCAAAAAGCTTCAAAAGCAATAATGACAACTTTAAAATCTTTGGTAGTTTTACAATTTAGCATCTAGGTTAGCTAGATTAAGCTAGAACGATATCAAAAACATAAAATTTACGAAAAAACGAACTTAGAAACCACTTACATGCACTTGATCAAACCCTAGAAGCTTTAACAATGGCTTCTCATGCTTTTTTTTTTTTTAATTTTTGGTGGTGAAAACAAAGTGGAAGAAGATGATAATGATGTTTTTATGTTTTAACCTTTTATTAAAACCATTTTTAACCTTATTTTAACATATTTTCCAATTAAAATACGCCTTAACCATCATACTATTTCACTATGGTCTAATTACCACATAAACCTTTGCTCATTTACTAATTAGCCCTTTTAGCTACTAAAATTTAATAATGATAAACTTTTATAGTTTTTACGATTTAGTCTTTGTACATTAATTACTAACTGTTCATTAAAATTATTGGACCAAAAATCACTATAACACTATAACTGAATCATAAATTTTATTAATAAATCATATTTACTGACTCAATTATCAAAAATTGGGGTTCCAAAATCGTCGTTTCTAGTACCACTAAAAAATGGGGTGTTATAACTCTCCCCATTTAAAAAATTTCGTCCTTAAAATTTATTACTTAAAAATAGGTTCAGGTACTGAGATTTCATCAACTCTTCCATTTCTCACATAGCTTCTTCAATACTGTGCTGGTGCCATAGAACTTTCACTAATGGTACTCATTTATTAAGGAGTTCTTTTACTTCTCGAGCTAAAATCTTTACCGACTATTCTGAATACGATAAATAGAGTTGTAATTCAATCTCACTAGGAGTAATCACATGAGAAGGGTTTGACCTATACCATTGTAGCATTGAAACGTGGAAAACATTATGGATATTTTTGAGTTCTGGAGGTAATGTCAGTCTATAAGCCATAGAACTAATTCTCTCGATAATTTCATACGACCCAATAAATCTCAGACTAAGCTTTCCTTTTCTGTCGAACCATAGTACTTTCTTCCACGGGGAGAATTTTAAAAACACTTTATCACACACTTGAAACTCGATGTCTTTTCGTTTCAAATTAACATACGATTTCTGACAGTCTGAAGCTGCTTTTAGACAATTTCAGATAATACGGACTTTTCCTTCTGTTTCTCTAATCAAGCCTTTCCCGAATAATTTTCTTTCGCTCAATTCTGACCAATAGAAAAGATTTTTGCATTTACGTCTGTATAAAGCTTCAAACGGTGCCATTTTAATACTAGACTAGTAGTTATTATAAGCAAATTCAGCCAAAGGTAGAAAATTTTCCCAACTATATTCAAACTCGATAACACAACATCATAACATGTCTTCTAAAATTTGAATCACACGTTTCGACTGTCCATCTAGTTGTGGATGGAAAGCGGTACTAAAATTGAGTTTAGCATCTAAGGCCTCATGTAATTTACCTTAAAACTTGGAGGTAAATCTTGGATCTTGATCAGAGATAGTGGACAGTGGCATACTGTGTAGTCTAACAATTTCGGAGATGTACAACTTAGTTAATCTCTCAAGTGAGTAGTCAGTCTTGATGGGAATAAAATGTGTTGATTTCGTTAATCTGTCAACAATTACCCAAACTGAATATTTTTTTCTTTGTGTCAGAGGAAAACTTGATACGAAATCTATTCTAACTCATTCTTATTTCTACTCTAGAATCATAATAGGTTGTAACAAACCTGAAAAAGAAGAAAGGAAAATCTTTATGTGTAACTTGGATTGATGAAAAAACCAACTCAAAATCAGAGTCTAATGATGAACAGGTAAGCAATTTTGTTGCTTTAATATGTTTCTGATTGTAAATCGTTGGAGTGCAATGAAAAGGAGGCATTAGAGGAATTGTTGAAAGCCTACAATCTCGTGTTACAAAAATAGAATATTCTTAGTGAAAAGCTTTCAACTGAAAATAATTTTTTGAAGAAAAAAAGTCTCCATGCTTGAAGGATAAGTAGATGCAAATTTAATGGAGCTTGATGAGCAATAAAAAAGGGTTGAAAAGCTTGAAGAAGAACTCAAAGATGTAAGGAAAACTCTTGAACAATTCACGTACAGCACTGACAAATTGAATATGATGATGACAACTAGAAAAAAGATCAGAAGAGAGGAGGCTTAGGATTTATAAATAAAGGGAAAGTTGTTGTAGAAAGTCCTAGAGTGTTTGTCAAAGTAGGGAGTAACCACTATCTTGGTGCTCTAAATAGGTAAAAGTTTAAAAGAAGCCTAAACTCTAGAAGAAATCAACTCCATCTGCCAGAAGAATGATCATTTGTCACTATTTTGGTGCTTCAGGCCATATCAAGCCCGTTCTTTTAAGATGTTCAAAGATTTTCAGCGGAATAAAACAGTGTCACAAATATTGCCCACTACTTCTGGCATTGTTTGAAAGAAAGAAAAACTTGTAAAGAGATGAAAATATCAGCAATGTTTGTTTGTTGCACACCAGTCACTTAAAGCTTCAATCGATGATGTATGGTACTTTGCAATGGTTGTTCATGCCATATGGCTAATAACCTCTCATGCTTAAGAAATTTTGTTGAAATCTATGAGGGCAATATTACTTTTTGCAACAAGAAAAAGGGAATGATATGTGGTAAAGGGAATCATAGCAAGGTGTCATAACTTTTGACAACTACTATAAAGTCTTTTTCCTAGATGCAACAAAGAAAAAAATGTTTGATCTAGAGTTTTGGATTAGAATTGATCATGGCAAGGAGTTTGAAAAAAGGTCAAACACCTTCAGTGAATTTAAGAAACTCTAAAAAAAGGCTTATGGTTAAGAAATAGAAGACCATCGGAGCTATTGTTAGGATTAGAAGTGATCGTGGCAAGAAGTTTGAAAACTGAGAGTTTGTTGAGTTTTGTAATAAGGAAGATGTTTCCCATGAATTCTCTACTACCCAGACATCTTAGTAAAATGGAGTGGTGGAACGGAAAAATAGAACCATTCAAGAGATGACTTGAGTAATGTTGAACAACAAAAGAATAGCTTATAGATTTTGGGCTAAAGTAATTCATACTACTATCTATGTCATCAATAGAGTCCACTTAAGCCCAAAGACCTGCTCAATTCCATATGATTTATGGCGTGGTAAGAAACCTAATGTTAAATATTTCAATATATTTGGCAGTGTGTGTTATATTCTCAAAGACTAGGAATACTAAGGAAAGTGATGCAAAGAGTGATGAAGGGGTCTTTCTTGGGTACTTAAAACAAAAGTAAAACTTACAATAATCGTCTCAAGAAGATCACGGAGTCAATTAATGTTGTGGTACAAGATGAAACAACTCAAAAGGTTGTTGATGGTGAAGAGGAATGTGTGACACAAACAGTCCTTAAAACTGTGCCTACTGTTTCTAGCACGAAAAATGTGATCGAGCAACCTGATCCAGAAATCTATGAAGCATAGATGTTAATTATATTAGAGATTCTATTGATGCCAATGAAGTTGTTCAACCTTCAGCAAGAGTTAGAAAGAATCATTCCATGGATGTTGTTATAGGAGATCTTCAAAGTGGTGTTCAAATTAGAGGGAAATCAAGGCCTAACTATAAAGATACGATCAGATTGACTTACTATACTTCTCAGTTTGAGCCTAAGAAGGTTAAAGAGGCCTTAAAGGATGCTGATTGGATCCATGCAATGAAAGAAGAGCTTCAATAATTCGAGAGAAACCAAGTCTGAGAGTTGGTTCCCAAGCTAGTCCGTCGTAATATGAATGGTATAAAATGGATATTTATGGATAAAACAGATGAGAATGGTTGCATCATAATGAATAAGGTAAGGCTGGTAGCTCAAGGGTACACAGGTTGAAGTTATAGATTTCAATGAAACCTTTACCTCTATTGCTAGAATGGAGGCTATAAGGTTACTTCTAGCTTTGGTTATATATTTGAATATCAAATTGTATCAAATGGACATAAAGAGTGACTTTTTGAATAACTACCTAAAGGAAGAAGTTTGTTTGACTCAACCAAATGGATTTGAAGACTTAGCACATCCAGATTATGTCTACAGGTTGAGGAAGGCTCTATGGCCAAAAACAGGCACTTAGGCCCTGGTACGAGAGGTTAACATAGTTTCTTCTAGAACAAGGTTATCAAAGGGGATCAGTGAATAAAACCTTGTTCATCAAAAAACATAAAGTTTATATTGTCATTGCACAGATCTATGTCGATGACATAATATTTGGTTCAACTTCTGTCAATGTAAATGATGAATTTGTGAAGATGATGAAAAATAAGTTTAAGATAAGCCTTGTTGAGGAAATGACATATTTTCTTTGTTTCTAGACTAAACAACTCAATGATGGTATGTTTCTATTCCAATAAAAGTATGCAAAGAACCTTGCCAACCTTGTCAAAAGTTTTGGCTTAGACTCTGCAAAGGCTACCATAACACATATGTCAACTAGTGTGAAACTGAATTTAGATGCTGAAGGAGTGCCTACAGAAGTGAGCACATTTTGAAATATGATTGAAAGCTTATTGTATTTTATAACAAGCAGGCTTGACATTAGCTTTGTTGTAAATGTGTGTGCTTGGTTCTAATCCAATCCAAAAGAATCCTATGTAAAAGTTGTTAAAAGGGTAATCAAGCATGTTAGTGGCACTCTAGACTATGGCACATGGTTATTTAAAGATAGTGTTATGTCCTTGGTAGGCTAAAGTGATGCAAATTGGGCATGAAATGTGGATGGTCGAAATAGTACATCTGGTGGTTCCTTCTATCTTGGTTCAAACTTTGTTTCTTGGTATAGAAAGAAGCAAAACTCCATCTTACTCTCCATAATTGAGGCTGAGTATATAATAGCTAGGAGCTGATTTGTACAACTTCTCTGGATGAAGAAAATGCTTGTAGATTATAGTATGGAAACTTCTATGGCCATTATTTTCTTTAACAACACGAGTGCAATTAACATATTGACATACATCACTAGTTTATCAGAGAGCTCGTTGAAGAATGAAAGGTAGAGCTAAAATATGTGAAAACAGAGAATCAATTGGCTGACTTGTTCACTAAACCACTAGATGCTTTAAGGTTTGAAGGGATGATAAATTCAATTGGGGCCTGTCGCATTTTTTTCATGGTAATTATGTTAGGAAGGCAACCAAAATTCATATTCGTGTTGCCAATTAAAACTGATTTGATGGAAAATTTTAGCATTTAATTTTGATAGTCTTTTCCCTACTTTTGGAGGCAAATATTTGGGAAAAGATTTCTTTCCAAATTCTTGGAGGGAAAAGTTTGATGGGTGTTGTGCTAAAATCAAATTGAAGCCTATAAATATAGATCACGTTAGAGGAAAATACTTACATTTATTCTCTGAATTCACCAAGCCCTAAAGAAATTCTTGCCTTCTTGATTTTCTTGCTCTCGTCACCTTTTCGTGTTTGAAGAACCCTACGAAAAAACTATCATGGCTAACATTAAGAATTGCTCTCCCTTACTAGAAGAAACACTAGTACAATAATTTAAAAGTTCAGAGAGAGCCACTACTAAACCTGAAGTTTCTGCTCTTGAAATACTTGAAGGTTTTCAAACAAAGCCACAAATTGTGAGCACTGTCTCAAGAATAGTTTTGCCTGATGATGTTGCATAGATTTCACCTCCTCTCAAGACTAGACTAGGGTTTGATGAACCATCTGAGGAGGTTCAAGAGGAGGCCATTGATGTAACAACCTGATTTTCAGTGGTACCGAAAAAAGGCGATTTCAGAACCCTATTTTCATAAATATAGTCCGTAAATATTAAATTAGAATATTTACAAAGTTCGTATAAAGGAATATTAAAGTTTAGTCCTTTAATTTTGCCTATTAGTTGCTTAATTAAAGTACAAGGATTAAATTTTAAAATTTTTTATCGCTATACATTTTTTAATAGCTAAAGGTTCCAAATGGTAAATAAATCATTTGTGTCCTCCAATAGTGGAAAATGATGTTATCATCCACTAATTTTAGTTAATTATGATTAAAGTTTAATTAATTAATTAAGGTTAATTAAGATTTAATACAAGTATATAAGTTAAATTAAAGGAAAAAAAGACCATTTCTCTTCATATTTTTTTCTTGTCGTAAGGAAAAGAAATAAAACCCTTGAAGCTTCCAAACAGTCGGTCCTTAATTTGGCGAGTTCAATCAAGTCATTTTCTTGTAATTTCATTGTTTTTGAGGTCATGAGAGCTTGATTTAGCTAGCCCATATACCAATTTGCAAAACTATTAAATTTTTTAAAAGTTTCCATTATAGGTTTCTTGAAGAAATTGATGTTAAATTGATAGAGTTTAAGCTTAGATGTGAAAAAGGACTAGATTGTAATGTTTAAATTGTTAGTTTTGTACATAGCGACTAAAGTGAATAAATTGTGAAATTGAGGTGAAATTTTAGTAATAATAGATAGTAGAGGGTCTATAATGAATGTAATTGAGGTCAGTTTTCAAATTTAAGCCCAAAATTTAAAGATATGGCTATTTCGGTTTTAAAGACTAAATTGAATAAATGTAAAACTTTAGGGGCATAAAAAACAAAATTTTATAGGTTAATGCATATCATGTCATAATATGAAAATGTTTGGTATTGATGAATTGTCTAAAATAATTGTATAGATCGAGAATTGATCAAACCAGAGATAATTGGAGAAAAGCCAAAATTATCGATTAGTCCCTGAAGATTCAACTTGTTTTCTTTTTTGACCAGGTAAGTTCATATGGTATTTATTTATATAGATTGATGTGTACTTGGTTTTTTAATTATACGTGTTTGGTTTTTTAATAGATGCCCGTTTGAACTTAGTAAAAGTTAGGATATGATTGGCATGCCAATAGTGTTTTGTGCACGCTTGTACTGGATTAATTGTATAGGATTGTCGAGGTCTAACATTTGTTGCGGATACTCAAATACATCTGACACAGGTTTACCTCAGACAAGTAACCGGATGTTCTTTTAAAGGTTTAGCCCGGACGAGTAACCTAACATGTATATATTCAACTTGGACAAACAATCATATGTGTTGTTATAAAGGTTTAGCCTGAACGAGTAACCTAACATGAATATATTTAGCTCGAATGAGCAACTGGTGTAACAGAGATATCTGCATATCCAATATATGTGATCACATTATCCATTGATTGAATGAGATTGAAAATTTGTTGTACATAATGACTTAACTAGTATGATAAGAAATTGAGATGTTATTGCTCTGCTATAATTTGATATGTCAAATTAGACGTCCTCGTTATACTTAAGGAGCTTATTTTTGGGCAAATTAACATATTTTTTGTAGTTTAATGTAGATTTTAGATTTCCAGTTTAATAAGTGTAAATATCTCTTTTTACTCATTTTGAGACCTAAATTGGTTGATTGTGCCATTGGGGGCACTAATATTTAATTGAGTGTTGTAAGTACTCGACAGTGGCCTAAAATTACACGAAAACATCACCAAGAAAAGGGTATCATGACATCGGAGCATGGGAATTGCGATACCTTAAATAGGCCCTGGATAAAGGCCACCTATACTGGTATCGCGATATCTACCTTCCAAGAGGGACCCCATTTCAAGATTGATTACGGTATTGCAATATCCACATCGTGAAGGGGCCAAAAAATGATGCCAGGAGTAGTCTTTGTCCAACTGAAGCACCAATCAAATGAGACCCGTTCAAGGGCATATTGGTAAATAAAATTGGGTAAAATTTTGTTGCTAAAACAACCAATTTTGGCTGAGGAGAGAAGGATACACACATTAGTCTAGTTTAGCTTAGTTTTCTTTTTAGTTTTCTTAGGTTTTGTTCTTCATTTTTAGGGTTTCTTAGTTCTCATCTTCCTTAGCTGTAGAGTTATTTTTTTGCAACTTTTATTCTTTTTCTTGTTTTTTTTTTTTGCTAGTTAAGTTAGTTATCATTGTAGCTTGGGTTTATTTGCACTTTTAGTCCATTTCCTTTGCTTGTAATGACATTTCAGCCTTTAGTTTAATATATTTCAGTTTCTTTTAGTTTAATCTATTAAAAACTCTAGCTTTTATGTTTCTTGTATTTCATTCTACTGTTAAATGTTCATCTACACTTTTCTTTTAAGTTTTATTTATTAAAAATCTGAACTTTCATGTTTTTCTCAACCTTTATATTAATGGTTTCCATTTCCTTTTCTTGCATGACTGTTAGCTTAGTTTTTAGCATGGATAAATAAACTCTAAGGGGTTGATTGATGAAGATGTGGGTAAGTTGATTTTTGGATGAGGGACTAAGTTATAAATAAATTAGACTAAATTGAATAAACCTAAAAAATTAGGATTAATTCCCCTAAAGGATTATTTAGGCAAGTGAGACTGTGAGGTAATCTTATTGAGCACCAATTCGTTAGTCCCGGGTTAGCCAATGAGATCGAGAGATAAATCGAACTAATTTGTCTAATTTGGTAAAGTTGAGATCGAGAGGTAAAACAGAACCAGTTTATGAGTTTAAACAATTTAGATCCCTAATTCGAAGATTAGTGAACCACATCTAAATCAATCAACCACCATTTTTTATTCATTGGTTGATTTAGTAACTTTGCATATTTTACAATTTAGTCCTTGTGTTAATTAGTTGATAAATTAGTGTAATTATTCTTGATTTCACGACTTTTCATAAAATAGTGTTTAGCGATTAGTTAGTTAGACTCTTTATTTTTCATGCTTGTAGCTATAATTTGCTCAATCGTCGACTCTCATAGGTTCTATCCTCGGAGTTCTTTGTACCTTATTGTACAATTATATTACAACTGACCTTTCACACTTGTAGACACCGCACGTTAGTATATTCTGATTATTTGTTTGTTGTCTTTAATTGTTGATTTCCTTTCATCGTTCGCGAAGGCGATGCGAGGGCAGATAGTTATATGGTTTGATTACATGTTAAAACTCACATTGTTATTATTGTGATTTTGTCATGTCTAGACAAGCTATGTCAAGCTAAGTTGCTTATTGTGCTTAATTGAAAGCTAAGGTAAGCTATTGTTTAATGCCTATGAACTTACTAAGCATTTTATATGCCTACCCTGTTTGTTTTTCCTTTTCCTTGTAGATTGTCACCTTGCAGAACACGTTAAGCTGAGTCGTATCGAAGCTCACACTATCTTATCATCGAATCGATAGTTTTGCGGTCATTTTGAGTCTAGGGTTGTAGCATGTATAAATAAGGTGTCTTGAAGTTATTTTGATGTATATAAGTTGTGGTGAATTGAAAAGCTTGGTATAATATGATGCTTATGGTAATGCCTAATTGGAATGGTATATTTTGATTAATGTGCTTGAGGTATGAATGACATATGGAGTGGTTAGATATGGTTAGTTGAGTATGTATTGAATTGGTATGTTTTAATGATATGTTTGAATTATGAGATAGTGAATGGTTAAACAGATTGATGTTTTAGGCCTAAAAGCTATTAATGTCAAGTGTGCACTTATGTGCATGAAATTGAAGTGAATTGATTTGTTTCATTGTGGTAAGGACTAGGTAAAGATAAGTGTTTAGATGTTTTGATTGGTATACCTAATGACACTGAAATGTTAGGTACAATTGATGGTTGTGTTGATTGATTTGTTAAGATGTTGAACTTGAATATTTGAACTTGATTTGTATGTTTTAGGTATGTTTTGAGCCATTTGAAAATGGTACTTGATGTATATGTGGTAAGGTTTGGATGGGAATATTGAAATAGATACCAAAACCATGCTTTTTGCCAAATACAGGGACCACGTGGTGATACCAGATTTTGGACGTCACAACGTTGCCATTACAGTGAGTGACGCCATGACGAGCTGAGGCTTGTTGTCGCGACATGACATACTATGATGGTCACGTCTTGATGAGAGCTAGAACGACGTCGATTCATATATTTCTAAAACTTTACAATTTGATCCTATTTCATGCTCGGGTTGATAAAAGAGCTTTTGTAAGCTCGATTAAGACTTGAAATTGGTTGTTTATCAAAGTTTGAATGTAATCGGCACGTAATTACGTGCGTGAATGATTATTTATTTCGAATTTGACTGTAGTTGCTCCGGCAACTGATGTGGCATCCTATAGCTTGGACCCAACAATTGGGTCGGGCGAGGGCGAGGGGCGTTACAATTGATGCTGCAAAGGACCAGGAAAACTAAGCAAGAACAAGCCATGAAGAAGCCTTTGAGCCAACAGAGATTATTTCCCAAGTTCTTGCAAAGATCAATCATGCACTCAACATCACATTACATCTTTAAGTCAATGCATTCTGATTTTGTATACTAGTCTTTCAAATATTGTGGTTGGCAATGCCTTGGTAAAAAAAGATTTGTCAAATTATCACTAGAATGTATTTGTTGAACTTCTATATCGCCTTTCTTCTCAAAATCATAAGTGAAGAATAATTTTGGTGAAATATTGATTAAAGGAAAAAAATATAACATGTTTTAGACTCTCTTAATGGCAACATCACCTTACATCTTTAAGTCAATGCATTCCAATTTTGTATACTAGTCTTTCGAATGTTGTGATTGACAATGCCTTGGTAAAAATATTTGTAAATTATCACTAGAATGAATTTATTGAACTTCTATATTGTCTTTCTTCTCGAAATCATGAGTGAAAAATAATTTTGGTGAAATAACTTTCGTCTATCACCTTTAATGAAACTGCCATTCAATTGAGTTATACATGTTGCATTATCTTCGTTTAAGATAGTTGACATTTTTTCTTGTAAAAAGGATCACATATCTTCTAGATATGCTAGGTTAACAATCTTAAATATCCAACATCGACATAGTCAACTAATAGAAATCTTTAATCACTTAAATAAAATAACCCATACAAATGACTCCTCTAAAATATTTAAATACATGTTTAATTTCATTTCTAATGTCTACATGATAAAGAAGAATTAAATCTTTCTAACAAGCTTACAACAATTAACATGACTCAAATCGGTTACTTTTCATTGCACATCTATTAGTATTTTAGCCTTGTTAAATAAGGATGTGTCTTTCTAATAAGCTTACAACAATTAACATGACTCGAGCCGGTTACTTTTCATTGCACATTTATTAGTATCTTAGCCTTGTTAAATAAGGACGTGTTGGGTTTAGCTTTGCCCCCAACATATCTCCCTAGTCTACACTTTTAATTTATAAATGTGGCTCAATT
>JABEZY010275085.1:1559-33377 GCA_013467495.1 Gossypium gossypioides
TGTAGTTTGATAAATCTTGAGGCATTGGTATAGGTTTATTCATGACTTATAAAGTCCATATTTGAAATGAAATGTTATGTTTAAAGTTTATACGAGCTTACTAAACATTCATTGCTTACGTAGTTACTTTCCTTTACTTTTCAGATTATTGGAAGCTTGATTAGTTTGGAAGCTCATCGAAAATCTATCACACTATCCAGCTATTATATTAGTAGATTTTGATGTCTTGATCAAGGTTACAATGGCATGTATAGGTGGACTTATGGTTCATGTTAGTTGATGAGTTTGGAATGTATATGTCATTGTGGTTGGTGTAACCTTGGTACTTTTGATGCCTTATTGATGTGTGTTATTTTGATAATTTATTAATGCATGTTTGAATGGCTAAAATGGTAGGTGATGAATTGGCCACAACATGGTCAAGTTATGGTATGCTTTGGAAAGGTTTTGAATAGATGTGCAAGGTTGAAATATGGTATGTTTATATGTTGGTTGTTGGAACCATTTGGTAATGGCTAGATTGGTGTCATTTAGATAGTTTTGATGCATGTGAGAAGTGGTCCAAATGGTAAAGTTATTTTGATATGGCATGAATCTAATATGGTAAGGTTGGTATGTGTTAATTGTGATATGTTTTGGTATGGAAACAAGTTAGTTGATAAATGGTTAAATATGCACATGTTTAGGTATGTTTAATGTATGTGTTTGAGGTGCCAATATGGAATATTGGTTGAATGGAATTTGGTCATTTGAAATTGGTAATTTTATGCGTGTTTGAACATGTTTTGATGCCTTGGTCATATGTACAAATGATATTTAGGTGCATCTTTGAGGTGGGTGAAGGAAATGGCTTAATTTTGGCCAATTTCTTGTCCATATGGCTTAAGACACGGGCGTGTGTCAAACACGTCTATGTGGCACAACCATGTGTCCCCTGTAAGTTTTAAAGGTTGCTTTTTTAAAGTTACACGGCCTAGCACACAGCCTGACACACGAGTGTGTGGGGCTATTTCGAAGGTTACACGACCTGGAACACGGGCGTGTGGCTTGGCCATGTGACCCAAGTCAGAGAGTTACACAAGCACAGACACGGGTTGGGACATGGTCATGTGTCACTATTTTGAATGTTGCACGGCCTGAGACACGGGTGTGTGTCTCAGCCGTGTGAGTCACACGGCCTGGCCACATGGCCGTGTGACCCCTGCAGTGTGAAATTTTCTATCTTTTTCCTTAATGTTTCAAATGTTTCTGATTTAGTCTCGAATCGTTTCTAAAGTGTTCCTAAAGCCTCGAGGGCTCAAATAAGGGACGATATGCATGTGTTTGAATGGATTATGTTATGATTTATGAAATGAATGATTTAAGTTATGTTTTTTACGGTAATTCTCCATAACCCTATTCTGGCGACGGATACGGGTTAGGGGTGTTACACCTTCAAACTTAACAATGCAACACTGTAACATATCTTCCAAAATCTGTAACACCTATTCAGACTGGACATTTGATTGCAGATGAAAAGCGATACAAAAATTCAATCTGGAGCCTAAAGCCTCATGTAACTTACTCCAAAATCTAGAAATAAACCTCGGATCACAATCGGAGATAATTGACAGTAGTATATCGTGCAATCTAACAATTTCTGAAACATACAATTTAGCTAACTTTTCGAGCGACTAACAGTTCAAATAGGTATAAAATGAGTGAATTTTGTGAATCTGTCTACTATAACCTAGATCGAGTCTTTTCTTTTCGGAGTCATCGGCAACCCTGAAACAAAATGTAAAGTGACACACCCCTATTTCCACTCGCGAATCAACGTAGGTTGTCTTAGACCTAATGGAACTTGATGTTCAGCTTTCACTTGCTGGCATAACAAGCACCTGGATACGAACTCTGATATTTCACGTTTCATTTTTGGGCACAAGAAATGTTATTTCAGATCTTTATACATTTTATTGCTTCTAGGTTGAGTCAACTAAACACAATTGTGAGTTTCGTTTAACTATTCTTGCTTAACCCTTGATCATTCGATACGTACAATCGTTTAACTATTCTGGTACATAAATCAGTCGTCTAACCATTTTTCACTAGGTCTCATTTCGCTAATAACTATAGATCGAGGTAATGGATATTTATTCTTTATCGTAACTCAGTTCAACTATCAGTAGTTTATACACAATCTCATCGACCCATCTTTCTTTTTCAAGAATAACACTAGTGTGCCCCAGGGCGATACACTCGATTGAATAAAACCACGATCTAACAATTCCTGCAACTGTGCTTTCAAATATTTTAACTCAGTAGAAGCCATTCGGTACGGAGCTATTGAAATAAGAGTTGTTCGAGGTACAAATTCTATTACAAATTCAACTTCTCTGATTGGCGGTAGCCTTGATAATTCTTTGAGAAACACATCAACAAATTCTTTAACTATCAGTACCTGATAGATTTCTGATTTTGACACCCAAGAATGAAGAATATATGCGAGATACACTTCGCAAGCCTTTCTGATCAATTTTTGAGCCGACAACGGTGAAATTATATTTGTTGCACAACATGTTTCACAAGCCTCAACACGGATAAGTTCATCATTCTGTCATTTCAGGGTAATCTGTTTCTATTGATAGTTCATTATCGCATCGTGCTCAGTTAACCAATCCATACCCAAAATAAAATCAAGTTCATCTAATGATAATAGCATCAAATAAGCAGGAATGTAATAACCCCGTATTTTCAAAGGACACATTCTATAAATTTGATTAATTAAAACACACTGACCCAACGGATTTGAGACTTTGGCAGCGTAATCGATTAACTCGACAGGTATATCCTTTTTGTTTACTAATGTAGTACATATATAGGAATGTGTTGACCCAAGGTCAATCAATTTATATACATCAATATCAAAAATAGAGAATGTACCGGCAATAACAGCTAGAGCAGAAGCTTTCTCACGAGCTCTAATAACATAGTCCCTGGCAGGTGCTCTCGCCTTTGACCGTCGGTCATATCAACAGCTTTTCCTAGAAATACTTCCAAGTATGTCACTATAAAATCTATATTACAATTTGAGTCGTGCACTTGAGGACACTGCCATTTTTAATTCTAGTATTTTGGTGTGATATACATCTTAAAATGATAACTCGTTTAAATACTAAGTGTAAGTAGTAATAGTTAGTTCATATATTATGATGGATCATAACATAAATTTAGAGGAATAAAAATTAATAAATAAAATAAATAAATAAATAAATAAATAAAGAAATGAATTAAACTAATAAACCTATCAGGAAGATTAACTCACTTCAGGGTTTGTAACTATTTTTGGATTGGGGTTCTAGAGTGGATTAATCATCGATCAAGCAATTATTACCTCTCAGTTCTAATTAAGTTAATAGATTGGTTGATACTTGCTTATCTTTCGATTTCAGTTTCTCAACCATGATAAATTACGATTTACTAAGTTCAACTTATCTTCCGATTTAATCTAGCCTATGATCACTTATTAAGGTTGTTTAGCCTAATAGTTTAAGAACACATAATTTATACCAACTAATCTATCTCGAGAAATCCCAAATCCTTCATTAGTCACATTCCCATCCACTCGTTAATCTTCCTTAAGGGATTAGCCATTCATGTTATCCACAATCTCAACTTCGATTGAACAAACCATGTGAGAAACACGATCTATTCAGAGAAGAACAAAGGTTTGAATAATTGTGGATTGAGTATCAAATGAGAAATGGAGTAGCAAATCTCTCGATTGGAATAACAAAATAAAACAAATGCAGAGGAAAATATAAATTGAATACTTTAATTAAATAAACAAGTCATTGAATAAAAATTGATCCAAGAAGAAAAACAACAAAGTATTTAAAAATTGAAAAGAAAATAAACTAAAACTAATTCTAAACTACGATAGTTTCTGAAGGTGATTTACCATAATTTGGTATTGCAAATTAGGCTATCGGTATACTTAAGGAGCTTATTCTCAAACAAAGTATTGTATTTTTCATATTTTTTCGTAAATTTTGGATTTTAAGTTAATAAGTGTAAATCTCTTGTTTTTACTCATTTTTGTGACCCAATTTGGCCAATAGTGCCATTGGGGGCCCTAACGTGTGGTTGAGTTGTAATGCCCTCAACCTAATTCGATTCGTCGTATCTAAATCTCGGGTATTATGCTCTCTTATCACTTTTAATTAAACTTGTTCACACAATTTTTTTTCAAACTTATACATCTTATTAAGAAATGCTACCGAACCAACAAATCATCTAAGTGTAAAATGTATACTTACAAAGATTTAACAAAACTTTTCACCCGACGAGAACTTATGAGTACAAATATATATATGACACTTATCTTGGCTTTAAACCATATCACTGACATTACTTATTTGGCCAACACATTTTATCTACATTGCTAGGCTTACTAATAGTTTGCCTAGCCTACTCATAGTATTCTTGTCATACTCAAACACACTACTTGGCTCGCTCTGTATGCATAACAGCCCAACGCGTCCCACCTTGGGTGTTCTCCTGGCGTCGTCCTTCCTAGCTTAGCCTTGATCAACTTACTTGTGACATATGAACACAAAGGTAAGTTCCATAGAACTTAGTGAGTAAGCCCTCATTTACCTAAGCCTTATATAAGAATTCTTTTATCTAACTCCTTATCTCTTATTCTTCAACTTAACTCTGGCAGATACATCCGTTAGATTCTAATCATTATACCATGGGTGTCACACTTTGAACTGAGGTCATATCTTCCCTTTCATATCTTCTGTACAATTCTCACGTTCCTCGTCTTATTCTTTCATGATTTCTTAACAATTCTCGTTGCAAAAGGGCCTTTCAGATAAAATGTTCTAGGTTCGCCACATCCTCTAGCGCACTCTAGTCTCGTTGTTCTTACCATGTTACTATGCTGGGTTAGCCATAACACTTCTTACGGAGCTTTTCGTACAGAGTTCACCATACTTATCGTTTTTTTTCAAAAGACTTCGTATGTCATTTTATAAAAGCTCGCCATGAGTTCCTCTTTTTTTCGTTCAGAGTCCACCAGAGAAGTGCTTTTTTCAAATGGTTGCCGCAAGGCTCATTCTTTAGATGGCATTCCTTTTCAGAGATAGCCACAAAGGTTTCCTTATCCAAAGATTTTCACAAATGTGTCATTTTCATTAAGTACTCGCCACAAAGGCTTACCCTTCCAAAGTTTTGTCACAAATAATGTCCTTTTGCTGATGTTTTAAACAATAGCGATTTGCCTAAACTCACACTTTGCAAGGTTTGCCCCTCATCATTCCGGGACATACAAAAAACCACGTTAGGAAATAACCTTCCTTAAAATTTCCCATATGATGCCATAGCCAACTAGTTATGGTCCTAGACAACATGATCTTCTTTAGTGCCAATGGCCATAACCAGTTATGGTCTTACACGATATAGTCTTCTTTAGTGCCATGGCCATGGCCTTGTCCTTTTAGAGATTTGTGTCTTTAGTCTTGATGGACCCCTTTGACAACTCCGGAGACAGACACAGAGTGATCATGTATCAACACACTCATGACAGACATTCTTATGCTTACAGAACACGCCTACACTTTCTATAAGACTCATTCTTACTTCCAGACATAAGCACACCATAGTCATTCAGATTCAAAAGTCTTACATTTCTTAACATATTCATCACATCATAGTGTACTAGATTCAATCTCATGCTTTGGCCACCTATGATACGAACTCGTTTACGGGGTGTAATTGAGTCGTTGAAATGCCCAATTGTCAAATTAAGCAGTTCTTGTTTTGCTTAACAAATAGGTTAATTTAAAGAAAGCAGATAGTAAAAACAACGGATAAAAAGATAGATTAATGTAAGGATGGTTTTTTTAAAAACGAGCTTAAAACAAGAAAAAACCCTCAATAGAAATTAAGGACTGATTCTTAAATTTTTTAAGGTGATTGGCGGAAAGCTAGATAGAACCAAGACCCGCTATCTAGTAAGATAGGAACCAACGGTATAAGGGATGAACGCCACACTCGTAGAGTGATAAGTTCAAGAAAGAATTCAAGGTGGATGCCACTAGCAAAGCTAGATAAGTCAGTTTGAATCCCGAAGAACAATGAGAGCTGAAAACTCACAAAGTTTATATTTCATTCAAATGACAAAAGTTCAGTAATGTAACCTTGCAAATGACCTATTACAAGCTATATATGGACACAAAGAATGACCATTTAAATTCGGCATCAATGTGTTCACACAACTATTAAAAATGTTCACTCTTAAAGCATTAAATCGGTTCTTAAATTTAGCTAATTCATTCACTAGCCGAATGGACACTTTCTTCCCCCTTGGTGCGTGTATGTATTCTTAGCCATGAAGGTTTCCTTAAGTTCCATGAATGTTCAGCCCTTAACTCCCCTTCAATCCCCATGGCCGAATGATAGGTGCATGGACATGCATTTTCCTTAATTGAATCTTTAATGTGTCTTGAACACATGAATGGAAAGTTTGCATCTAGCTCATTCCCCCTTCTTTCGATGCATGAATGTGCTGATACATTGGCTGAATTAATGAGGTTGGAATCCCTTAAATATTGTACATGAATGCTTCCAGGCATGAACTGAATACTCCTCTCCTTGCCACTATTCATGCGCCTCCATTAAATGCCAAGATTTTTTTCACCTTCAGTATTGCTGGAGACATGTATTTGAATACCATACGATTGGTCACAATGTACCCACATTGAAGGCTGATTCTTGGTACACCAAAACATGAATGGATGCTTCTTTGAAAACCGTATGTGCATGTACTCATTATTGCTATTGGTGCATGAATTGTCCAGGCACTTGCTTTCCTTAAAGTAGCTTGCATGAACATGAATATCCAGCTGAGATCAGCTCCTAAATGTACATGCACAATCAGGTGCATTCTCTAGATTATTGAACTTCAATAAATCAGCTAGATTCATGGTTCAGCCACATGAATGAATTTCCAGCCCCCATTTAAGCAACCTGTAAAACACATTAAACACTTACTTAAGCTCACAAATAAATATGTATTAGACTATTACACATTTAAGAAAGCTGACTTCATAACATGTATTAAATCTGTCCAAATAAGAACATATTTAATAAATCAGAATTAAACATGTATGAATGCTGTCCTAATTGAAAACAAGATTTAAAGCCGTATGAAATTGGACAGAATTAATAAACTTAAAACATATTTAAAATGTCCAGATTTTGACACATTTAAACTCTAATTATTGATGTTTAAAACCATGACATATTTATGGAACTTTAATTAACTAACTATAATAACTATAACCGGATTAATTTATTTATTCCAGCAATTAGACTTGCAAGCTAAAGAAAACCATAAATGAGTTGGAAGTAGAATGCATGGCATGTTTGGATCGTAAGTCCTTGATTGCTCAATAATTCCAGCAACCAAGTTAACAATCTGATATTAAGGCCTCATTTTGCACTTGGGACCCTCGAGCGTAGGCCAATTCCGATGCCGTCGAATTGTCTCGTGACATGATGTGGCCTAGGTCGTATCATACCCTCCACCTTGAAAACGATTTGTCCTCAAATCAGGTCATTTGCTCGCGAAAAATCTTTCAAGATCGCGAACCCCTTTGTTTAGGAACCTGACAAAATTACTTCCAAAAATGTGAGAATCACAAAGGGTCCGAAAAGATACAAGGTTATTTGCATGTCCTCCCTCTTTAGAAGGATGCCGTTTGAAATTGTCACCTACACAAAATTCAAACAAATTAGTGACAATATAAGTTACGGGAACAAAATAACTGGTCGGTTTCCAATTCAAGAATGGAACGCATGAAGCAATGCCAGACTAAAGATTATGAATGGATCTTACCTTGTCAATTTGAACCAAAAACTTCATAGATGGCAACAAATCAGAATCACAAAGCATTCGACAGTTAAAATCTTGGAAAAGAAAATTCCATCGTTCAAACCCCTTAAACAAAAACATAAAACAATAATCTCCGGGATCAAAAATAAGGTATAAACATGCAAGTCAGAAAGTAATTGAAAGTTATAAACATGCAAGTCATACTTGAATCCGTTCACCCATAGTGGAGAATAGAAATTCCCGCAATCATAGTTTACACACTTCGTTTACAAAAATAACATTAAGTCACAGAACAAACGAAAAAGGCCTATATGTTTATACAAGGTAGTACTATGATGCTCACCTTCTCGTAATTACAACCTAGGAAAACATGTTCCAGGTTTGAACACATGGTTCTGATCACTTTTTTTTTAATACAATGAAAACCTTTCATTCAACAACAATGCAAACATGCTAGACAAATAGGAATTAGGCATGGATTTGTACAAGCAATTAAAACTTTCAAAATACATTCGAACAAGCAGCAGTATCCACAAAATTTCCTTGCAATGATTAAAAGAATTCACGTAACAATCGAAACAAGCAGATTAGGTGTTTTACATTAATACCTTTGATCACATGCGACAATCATGTTTTGCTGACTTATAAGTGGAGCAATGTCATCAACGTCCACAACATCTTGCAATTTGATGTGGTTTGAATTAACATGAATCAAATGATGATAGAAACATGTCGAGACACTATTCGAAATAGGTTCAGCAACGAAACTCACGTCATCAAGCATTTTAACACAAAGCAAAAGATAAAAGAAGCTATGCAAGTCACCTTTCAAAACAAATACATCAATTCTATTCAAGGTTAAACAACAAAATAAACGATTAAAACAACTTTCTTTGAGACAAATAAAATAGCTGAATTTGTCAACAAAAGTCAAACCAGGTTGAATGTCAAGAGGTTTCTTACCTGACTTTCCTTCAGAAGTTTGAAAAATATTCTCACCATCCAACTTACCCTTTTCGATCACTTGAAATCGACGTTCATTGGCAAGGTAGTGCAGCTGGAACTTGTCTTGGGTTGGAAATTTATAAACCTGTAATGAAGAGAAATCACAAGGCAAAATCGAGTAGAGATTAGCAAAAGTATTCCTCCCTTGTGTTTGAATATTTTCTTCACTCGTTTCTTTTTCTAGCTCTTTCTCTTTTTTCACTATCTCTTTTGCTTTTGAAATCTCATTGACATAATCATTTCCCACTGTATCTTTTATTTCTCTCTCATTTTTCTTGTTTTTATTTTCAAACTCTTTTTCAAAATTCTTTTCTGGCTCTTTTCGTTCAAGCTCTCTTTTTCTTTCAATCTCTTTTATTTTTCGCTCATTTTCTTTCATTAAAAACTCTTGCCTTTCTTTTCTTTCAATGTTCTTTTCTTTCACATTCTTATTACAAGATGGGGTTAATATGGAAGAATCAGAATGAGAAGATTTCTGTCGGGTAGGAGGGAACAGATTTACATATGAGACACGGTCAGCTCTCCGCGATTGAACCTCCACGGATGAGTATCTTGATGTACTCGAAAAGATGATTGTGCCTTCTCGATTGTATCCTCGAAAGTCTTCGAACTCATGGTTCGCTTTACTCTAACTTGAATTCCTCGACGAATAGGAATCATGACTTGGTTCTCTTCTCAAGAACTCATAAGAAGATGGACTCCTTGACGATGACGATGGACTCCTTGATGATGACGATGGACTCCTTGACGATGACAATGGACTCCTTGAAAATGATAGTGGACTCCTTGATGATGACGATGGACTCCTTGACGATCTTTTTTTTTACGATCTAACTCTTTTTGTATTTGTTGGAATTCAGTTCGCAGAATCCTTTTCATTTCTTGCTCCCACATTTGGAATTCTAACTCAAAAATTTCTTGAGACATTATTTCAACAAAGGACTAGAAAACAAAAGATGAATTAAATAAATAATAAGCCTCACCAAATTCAAAAATCCTCACCAATCTCTCGCAAAGAAAATAAAAGATGACACTCCCCTCGTGTTTGCACTCGATTGTTTGGCTTTTACCTCGTATGATGAACTCTTCTCTCTATGCCTTTTACCACTCAAATTCACCTCTCAAAGTTCTTAGAGATTTCCTTAGACTTATAAGCAAACTTGTGGGTCGGCTTCAAAGGCTAAAAACAATAGGATTGATGCAAGGTAATTAGGTAGGATGAAAAAAAATTTGAAGAGTGTGGCTGCAAAAACGGTTTCTTTAAGAACAAACAAGAAAGATCAGGAATGTCAAAAACACTTTTGAAAGCTAAATTTTCTTTTGTTGAAATGCTCAAAATCGAACTCCCACTTTTTTATTTCACTTTTTTATTTTTCCAACTTATATGCACAACACTTTTTTTTACACACGAATTTTTTAATTCAATTTTTGTTCTTTTATTTATAATTTTGGGAGTATAAAAACGATAAATTTGAAAAGCTCTGATACTAAATGATACGAACTTGCTTATAGGGTGTAATTGAGTCATTGAAATGCCCGATCGTCAATTTAAGCAGTTCTTGTTTTTGCTTAACAAATAGGTTAATTTAAAGAAAGAAGATAGTAAAAACAGCGGATAAAAAGATAGATTAATGAAAGGATGGTTTTTTTTTTTAAATGAGCTTAAAACAAGAAAAAACCCTCAATAAACTAACTATAATAACTATAACTGAATTAATATATGGAACTTTAATTAACTAACTATAATAACTATTTATGGAACTTTAATTAACTAACTATAATAATTATAATAACTATAACCGAATTAATTTATTTATTCTAGCAATTAAACTTGCCAGCTAAAGAAAACTAGAAATGAGCTGGAAGTAGAATGCATGGCATGTTTGGATCGTAAGTCCTTGATTCCTCAATAATTCCAGCAACCAAGTTAACAATCTGAGATTAAGGCCTCACTTTGCACTTGGGATCCTCGAGCGTAGGCCAATACCGATGCCGTCAAATTTTCTCGTGACATGATGTGGCCGAGGTCGTATCAACCTAGCATAGAAGTTTCTAGATAAGCATAATACACATGCAAGATTCCATCTAGGGACTCACCTTACTTCCATGTTTCTCAGCTCCAAAGCTCTAGATCCAGACTTTCTTTGGAAGATCGACAACAACCACTATTACAGAGCACATAAACTTGTCAAAATTCACTCCTATACCTATTTTTTTAATCTCTAACAATTCAATCCCCCACTACTGTTGTATGTCCTTTACCTTACCCATTTTCTCGAACTTACTCTTTTTCCACAACATAGCAGGGAAGACCATAGATGTTACCTTGACATGAAGCACTCGTAGGTGAGGATCTAGATCAACATCTTCATTTTTTTAAAGAAATGAAGCACTTTAGATTGTTTTAGATCTAGATCAGGGAAATACTTCTTGGAGAAGGTGGAAAAATTTCCCCTTTTTCAAATTTTGACTATCTAAATATTGCGTCAAAATCCCATTATATTTGCCATATGGGTGGTTTACAACTGTAAGAAAATGTGTGCGACAATTCATGGTTATATTTGTAAATGAATATTTCTGGTTCAAATTCATCGTTTGTTCCTAACCATCTTATTAGAATATAACCAGCACCTTAAGTAACCAAACTTGGTATGTAACGCCTTACGGCGATATTCCCCTTTCTTCTTTCAAAATTCCTCAACACTTTACTAAGTTTCACTCCTATAAATGTCTCACTTTCTGAGACATGTTTCTTGAATATCTTAAATGTTAACGGTTCGCCCAAATCCATTCGCCAAAGTATTGTTTGGGCAGACAGAACCACGCTACTGTTTTCCTTCGACTTGTTCGCCTTACCAAGACTTCGTCCAAGGGCGTACCCATAGACTTCGACCTCTTAGTTCAATCCAACCCCTTACTTACTCAAAACCTATTCTATAATTCTTACTCCTAAACAACACTCGAGAACTAGGGCTTCACCGGGTGAGTTGTTACAACTCTCTCTCACTTAAAAAAATTTCTTCCTCGAAATTTCTAACTTGAAGTATTACACTTGAATACAATACTACTGATTTTTTGCCAGGCATGTACTATAAGTTGGGTGCCCCTTTGAATTTTAACTTTCATCCCAAAGTTCCTAAACATTTCACTTACTTCTTTAAGACATATGTAAAACATACATTAGAGAATTTGAACAGTTTCTCCTTCTTGGAATAGCTTTCTAAGCAAGTTGTTTTCATAAAAGTAGTACTGAAACAATTCATCGATTACTTTGCAAAATCATTCGAAACCCTAACTTTCATTTGTTGAAATCGTCTGCAATCTTCGTCTTTCTTTCCTAATTTTTTCTTAAAGGTAATTACTTCCACTTTTCTCTTTTTAAATATTTAATTCTACATCCCTACCATGAGAAGAACCACCACCAGAAAAAGGGGCCATGACCAAACTATTAGATTCGTTGCTCGTGAATTCTCATCATTTACAGAGGCCGAGGTTTGTGATTGCAATACCACGAAGGATGAAATGATTCGATTATTAGGAGCCTGAGGCCTCCAAAATTTGTGTATGATTTCTAGTTTCTCGATCGATGTCGTATTAGTGACAGTTCCCTGAGTTTTATCTTACCTTTCGTCTTATTGGAGGTTGGGTTCCATCTACCTCCCAATCTTTTTTTTATCGTAATTAACAGCTATGGTATTACACCAGGCCAGTTATTTGCCATGTCTTGGTGGAACTTGGTGGCATTCTTCATTGACTATTGCATTCACAATGAGCATCCACTTTTTGGAGTCTTTCAGAGATTTTATCAGCTCAAGGTTCAAATATCTGGAGCTTTTTTTGGTGATGACCACTTTAGCATGAGATCTGATTGCGTGCCTTTTATCAAAAATAAGATTTATAATCTTCATTAAGGAAGGATAAATATATTAGGGTGGTGAATAAGCTTAGTTTTGGTTTTGGTTTCCCCACCCAATGGTCTCTTCCTCGAGAAAGTGTCTATAAAGCATGTCAACCAAAGGACGCTTATAAGGCTGAACGATAATACTAGAGGTTAAAAGGTGGTCATGTTTTTAATTTGAAGGAGTTGGTTTTGGTCGGGGATGCGTTCCAACATTATTTACAGAATCGAAATCTCAATGGTTATAGCCTAACCTTTTCTACTAGTCGACGGACTAATTCTTCTATGCCATCTTCCCTTCAAGCTTAGCCCTATAATTTAGACAGTGAACTGGCGAATGCTCTATTGGGAAACATGTTTTATTCGAATAGATTTGAAGATTGGAGACCACCCTTCAGTGGTATCGCAATATCCTATAACACCTTACCTGGCGTAGTCCTAGTTGGCGATTTCTGTGAGAGGATAGTTGGCTAAGTAAATGTTGGAGAAGGCTGAGTTGTACCCTATTTTCTAGGTTATATACTGTTGATATTACTGCTATGATTGTTGTATTGTTTGGTTATCCCGATAAGTCTGAAAGATGTAGTAGAAGGTTTGTCTATTGGAAAAGTGTAAACCATTAGATTATACGTCTTGGCGTGGTCGATGTGGAGAACCCGTCAGTCAGTGGATTCTCTTGGTGAGCCTTGTGTTGGTAGACCCTTCTGTTAGTATTTGCTTGAGATGAGTTGTTAGGAAATGCACCCTATAGTTTTCTTTATGAACACGTGGGTACGTTGTTCAATTTTAGTTGGTTTCTTGTTAAGATCTAGTTGGAAACTAACTATAGTAAAAGGACGCTTAAGGTAGGTGTCTAAAAATTTTTATGTTGGCCACCAAAGGGTGTTGAGTAAGCTTTGCATGGTTGGCAACGAGTACGGTTTTTGTGAGAGCCATGTGGGCTATAAATAATGGTGTGGTTGATGTAGTAGGGTTTCTTTTTTTTCTTTCTTTTGCCTTGTATTATTCTTGTATCCCAAAAAGAGGGAATAACCTCATCGGAGAAGAACCAGTGAGTGCCTAAATAACAAGTAAAAGCCGTGAAGTGTTGCGAAATACTTGTGGTGTAACTAGCTTCTTTGAGATTTTCTGTGAGTGTCCAATTTGTGTGAGTTTTCTGTGAGTCTACTTCCAGTTCCTCTTTATTGATAAATTTTGGGCTATCATAGTTAAAGGTTATGAATTCAGGTAAAACCAGCTCCTTTTAACATCATAAGTTGTTTCATGTAACCATTTACATGTACATGTAAGTGCTAAGAAATAAATATGACTTCCTTGGGGTGCAAACTCAATATCTGGATATGTTGGGCCACTAGTAGGGCATGTTAGTTACTAACCAGACTGGCATATGTGTTGTGTTATTAGTAGGGCATTTTAGTTGCTAATTAGCCTGGCACTATGGGTGATGTCATCGATAGGGCATGTTAGTTATTAACCATGGAAAAGAGCCCTGATCTTACGGGAAAACACGCATATGTTTGAAATATCGTGGACTAAGACATATGTTTTGATGTGTAAATATAGGATCCGAGGTTAGGATAAGGAAGGGCGTCGAAAGGAGTAAGAAAATGTGAACACAGATATGTTGCACAGGGTGCATGTTATGACAATGTGATTCTAGACTTGTGTTAGAGTATGCCCAAAGACCAATCATGAGATGATTATAATCACATACTCATTTTACCTTGTTTGTTAATATAAGGCATTGTCATTTTTATTTTAGTTTCTTTTTCTGTGTGTGCAAATAAACTGGTTAATAATAAAGTCTTGAGAATAATACGATTATTCCTAAAAGGTCCTTAGTCAAGTATTATTGTAGGCTAGGACAACGATAATGCATTGAGACTAAAGTGTAGTTGATTGATGATAAAGTGTTGTCATTGACATAGGGATGTCAAAATCGATACATGAGTATGTGTTAGAAAACAAGATATTGGACTGACCCGCTATGAGTATGGTTCTTGGATTATTATGTAATATTCACAACAGTCCTCATATTGATAACTATGTATATGATTATCATACTTGTGATCATCATTATCCCAACATAGTGAGTTGTATATCTTGACACAATCAAACATCTATCATAACAAGTTATACTATAAAAACTGATGTTGGGTATGTCACAATCTATGTAGAGGGATATGGTTGATCAAGATAGGATTTGTCCCTCATACATAATGGGAGCAATATCTTAGGCCTTTTGGTGGAATGAGACTAGAAATGCATGGTCATGCTTGAATAAGTTGGTATGAGAAATCACACTTATTTGTTTATTGTAGTCTACACAGAATATCAAGAAATATGATACTGGACTATACAAGTGTGGCTATTTCATAACTTGTGTCCAATCTGGATATTATGGATAAAAGGATATAATACATGAAAAAGATTATCACAGAAAGGTTATGTCAAATTATGACTTATTGTATCTTGGGTAGCAATGATGCATTGCTAGATGCAATTCATTTATTGTAATATTAGAAACGTTCTAGTATTACTATTAATGTTACAAGAGCCTATAGGGTCACACCCTATAGTTGAAGTGAACAAAATCCAAATACATTTGGTATTGTATTTAGTTGTCACATGAATTAAATTAACTATTGAATTAATTTAATTTGATAGTTAAATATTGAACATATTATACGTACAAGCTTGTTGTACACAAACAAAGAACATAGATAAAATTAATATATGAATTTGATTCATACAATATATTAATTGGATATAGTTTATCAAAATTATTAATATAAATTCATTATTTTCCAGATCAATGGTAGACCTTGAAGTTGCTAAAAAGGGTCTCCTTAATAGAACATGTATCTCATGGTCCTTTTCAAAATTTAGAACTACAAAGTCCGTCGGGATGATAAAGCTGTGCACTTTGACTAACACATCTTCTAATACACCTTTCAGATGTACTGAAGATCTATTAGCAAATTGTAGTGTAATTTGTGTATTCTTGAGGTCCCCTAACCTGAGTTTTTCACATATTGATAGAGTTATTAAATTGATACTAGCTCCTAAGTCACGTAGAGCTCTATTGAAATGAATGCTCCCTATCTCTATAGGAATTGTAAAGCTTCCTGAGTCCTTCAGTTTTTGGAGAACATCTCTAAAAATAATAGCACTATAAGAAGCGTTCATGTTAACTTGTTCTCCTACCTTAATTTTCCTACACCTAGACATGATTTCCTTAAAATTTTGCGTATTTAGGAACTTTTTCAATTAATTCAATCAAAGGTAGGTTGACATTTAGCGTTTTGAACAAGATTAGAAAACTTACAAACTCGTCTTCATCCTATTTTTGATTTTATTCTATCCTTGAAGGGAACGTTATCTTTGCAATAGTAAAATATTTAATTGTTTCTTTCTCTGGTTCAACTGCCGGTGTAACTACTTCCACTAACTTTGGTTCATCATCATCTTTTGAGGGTTCTTCCTAAAGATCATCAGTATTCTCCGTATTCATCTCTTGAGTTGGGTTCTCTAGGTTACTTAGTACTTTACCCGGTCGGAGCATTATTGCTTTCACATGCTCATTCCCTTCTCTACAAGGATTATTTTCGGAATTATTAGGAATACTTGTGCCAATTTGTCTTTTTATATCCCCCATCATGCTTATCAATTGGCTCATCTAATCTTCAAGCTTAATCAATGTTCTTGTTGAATTGGTGCACTCAGACTTCACCTATTTCATGTCTTTTCTCATTGATTACATCTCCCCTTCGATTTTGTCCAAATGTTGACCACATACAATATGGTCATTTGGGTTGGCCCTATCCTGAGGTTTCTGTAAATAAGGAGATTGATAGTTAGTGTTCTTAAGTTGGTTCGAGTTATTACCTCCTTATTGGTTTCCTCCCCATATCAGATACGAGTGATCTCTCCATCTGGGATTATATGTATTTGAATAGGGATTTCCGCCCCTATTTTTGATGTATTTCACATCCTCGGTAGGAGTGATAATGTTGTGGAAGAGCGTATTGTATCCTCCATAAATAGCGGTGTATTCTTTTCAGTCTTTATTCGGTTGATTCTGTCCACCAATTATTGGTATCTATCATCCTCTTAGACAACCTTCACCAGAGATGGTCTTTGGCCATATGTATATCTTTTAGTTGGCCACTGGCAGGAGTTGATTACCATGCTTTCTATTAATTTGTATGCATCCTCGTATGTTTTTTTCATTACGGCACCTCCTACTGCTCCATCTAATCCTGACCTTGAATGCACATCCAACCCATTATAGAAAATTTGCATTCGTAACCACTCAGGTAATCTATGGTGTGGGCATTTATGAATTAGCATTTTAAAATGCTCCCATGCTTCCTGAAAGTTTCCCCCTCTAGCTGTTTGAACATCAAAATTTCCCTTCTTAGCTGGACTGTCTTGCTAATGGGGAAGAAATTTAGGAGGAATTTCCCTGCGAGTTCGTCCCATGTTGTGATTGATCCTAGTGCCTGCGAATCTAGCCAAGAAAAGGCATTATCGATTAATAAAGAGGGGAACAACTGAAGACAAATAGCGTCATTAGTGATTCCATTGCATTTGAATGTATCAAAAAGCTGAAAGAACTATTTTAGATATTTATTCAGATATTCTGTCGTTGTTCCTTGAAACTAAAAATTGTTCTGGATCATCTGGATCATAGCTGGCTTAATCTCAAAATTATTGGCCGTGATGGTTGGCCTCGTTATAGTCCCTTGAACCATATCTAGATTCGGTAGCCCATATTCTCTTAAAGTCCTCTCATTATGTGCCATATTTATATTTATGGTTAGTTGAGGTGGTGGTGGTTGATCTTCTAGGCTGTTATTGTTAGCCTCATCGAACAGTGGATTCTCACGTGGTGGTAAATTGCCTCTAACAGGTAGTGGATTCTGCATTGGTTGTTGTTGCTGATTCTATTACTGTCGATGATTCCTTGTGATTAATATTTCTTGATTTGTGACTGGCTCTATAGGTGTTCCCCTACTACGAGTCTTACACTAAACCCAAAAGGACAAGATTAGTAGAAAATTAGAAAATAAATTCGTAGCTAGAACTTAAAAATTTCCTAATTATTCTATTAATATGCAAAAAATTAAAATCAATACAATGACATTGCCTCCCTGACAACGGCGCCAACAACTTGACTGCCTCTAGACGTACCAATGTCCAGAGTAGAAGTCCTGTACAAAAGATATGAAAAGCGATATCCACAAGTATATGGGTCAAGTTGTAATATAGTTACAACAGAGTAGGTAAGTACTCCGAGGATTGTATCCAAGGGAGGCGAGCACAAAATTAATTCTAATCTAAACATTAATAGATCTAATTAGTAATTTAATTGGATTATAGTACGAGGAATTAAAAGAAAGGTTTTGATAAACTATACTACAAATAATAAGAAAGGAAATATATAAAAGTAAATAAATAAAACACGAGAAATCAAATAATCAAATATGTATCAAATTTAGGCATGGCTGATTAGCTCGCTTCGATAGTCATAATCAATTGTTGTCTCGAGTTTTCTTGTTCAATCAACTAGTCAGTACCCCAACAGGATCTTTCGATCTTCTACTGACATATTGAGTTGGTAAGAACTACTTATCTCTCGATCACACAGCCCAGACTGGTTCAGGGTTAAGGTGTTCACGGATAGGCCATACCAAATCTGGGTTAATTCCCACCTTAATGACTTCCTAGGTTTTTCATGCCTAGGGTTTTAGATTCTTTCTCTCCTGAATAGCTAATTCGCTAAAAAACCTCTACAAAATAGTTAATTAATCATACCTCCACTCGTTAATCCCCCACAGGAGGATTAGTTTTTCATGAATCTTGTAAATAATATAAACTTGATAGAAAGAATAAACATAAAGAACAATTTAAGAGAATAGAGTTTAGAAGAAGCCTGATTTGTATTAAAATTAAGCATTGAATCCTCACAAAGTTTGACAATAATTCCAGAATCTAAATTCTCCACAAAAGTAAATAACAAGAACATAAATAAAATCTTAAAACCTAAGAAAGGAGAAAAAAACTAAAGAGAAAATCTAAAGAGAAAATTTTACAATATGAAAGGTGTGTGTCACATGTGTTAAATAAGCCTGTTTATAGGTTTAGGGTGGTTGTCATCCTCAACCCTAAGTTAGTTTTCATCCTCGTGCTTAACATTTGATTGTGCAGACCAAAACACCCCTAGCTCGTAATTATTTCCTGTATAGAGGTGATGTCGCAACCCACCAAGTCTTATGTCGCAACATCGAGGGCAGCATGCTCAAATTTAGGGTGTCTTCAAGGGTATGTCATGACATCCTCAAGCTTGTGTCGCGACATTGAAGGTAGTCTTGGATTTCTTCTATTATGCTCTCTATGTTGCAACATCCAATGCTCTCTGTTGCAACATAGCGACTAGTATCGTGTTAACACGCCTTCTAATGGTCTCCTGCACGCTCACAAAGTATATTACCTCACCCTTTAGGCCTCATTCAGCCCCTAAGGTTAATAAAAGACTCAAATTACACATTTTATTAAACTTAACTAAACTTACGAAAATGTAATTAAAACTTAACTAAAATACTTATGTTCAAGCTCCAAAAGTGCGCGAACTATTTTAATCTGCTACACCAAATTACGGCAGATTAGTCATGACGTAGCAGGCTAATTTCGCGACATCCAAAGGCTAGTGTCGCTATATTGAAGGCGGATTCCTCCAATCCTTACATTAGATGGTTCCACCTACCAAATTGTACAACACTGATGGTCTAAAAACCCAATATGCATTCCAATTTAGCATATGATAGTCATTTGCACATTTCAATTCTTTAAAAGCCTTGAACTTCTTAGATACACACTTTAAACAATTCATGTGCTAACTTTCATCTAACATTCCCTAACCAAAATTACCAAGTTGACAATATACAACTTTAAGTCGGTTCAACTCTATATACATGCCATTTATCGAAATGTAAAGAACTCTAAAAGCACTGTTGAGTCAAGAATTTTTTATCTAGATACTGTTTCACCTCTCAAGACTTTGAAATCCACTAATACTTGCACATGGAATTAACAAACCAGACGCTAAGCAATAATACTTAGTGGTACTTTCATGATTCAATTCATATAAACAAAAAATTAACATAGTAAAAATGTAATAAATGCATGTTCAAGTTTCAACCGTTTATATTTAATCTACTCATGTCACATATACCAATTCAAACACTAACACAATTGTTAATCAATATAAACATATCATGCCATAATTTCTACTATCAAGAATGCATGCATTTTTATTTCAATTCATACTATATCCTTGCCAACTACATTTAACATATCATATTCATATATATACTATCCTATACTATTTTTCATCAAATTTCAATCTCATATATGATATATGTCACAAGTTTCATTTTTTTTCATATCATCATCTCAAATCCATTAATTTGTTTCATATTCAAATTGGCCCTTTGGGCTCGTGTAAACTGATTCACTTGATCTCTCACATGCTTTCCTTAATCACCTTTCACATATATGCATATGTTATACCATTTCATATCATCATTTCTAATCAAATATCATTTATCGAATTCATATTTTATAATCCCTATTAATCAAACACGAACTTAAGATAGATACACGAATCTTCTGACCATCACACAGATTTGGTACCTGGTGACTCATCGAAATGTTTGAAGTATAACTTGTGTCCAGCGTTCATCAGTATAACCAAAGTAAAATGTGTGCCCGGCACTCATCGGAACATCCGAAGTAATATGTGCCTAGTGCTCATCAATATATAATCGAAGTATAACCCGTACACAATCTAATTCTACGACATGCCAACTATATCCAACTCTACTTGAGAGAGTTAATAGGGTATTTACAAATCAACTCATATATGTTCAATATCACATAGCATAATTCATACAATCTTCATCATCATTATGTATCACGAAATCATTTAGCAAGTTCATAGTAGGCTCAATTACATTATGCAAATCTCAATACAATTCATAATATATTATTACTCAATACAAATCAATTCATATGACAACTATAAGCTTACATCGATAGCTAATCATGAAATCAACATATATATAAGTATAATGATCTTGGATCATAAAAGTACAAACTGAAATTGTTCGCTACTCATCTATGATTCTCAACTTTCCATGATCTCGTGATGGCCCAGCATCGTTTTTAGCTATGTTTGATAATTCAATAATAAAATCAATATCAATTAGCATCCAATTAACAACCAAATTCATAGTCAAACATATTTTGTATTTTATTCAATTTATCCCTATATCTGGGTTACTCGTATTTTCCAATATCTAACATCTGATCAAAATCTGATTTCACGTTCTTTCATTAGGGATCTTATAGACCTATCTACAACACAAATTCATGATCATTTTAAATTTATTCAATTTAGTCCCTAATGTTACAAAGTTATCTACCAAGTTTAATTTAGTCTTTAACATAATCTAAGCTTATTATCCATATTAATCTCTTCAATTTGAAATTTAATTCATAAATTTCTCTCAATTGGAAACTTGTTAAAAACTAAACAATTGAAAATTTGATACATGGACTAGCTAAATCAAGCTCTCATGGTCATAAATCTATAAAAATTTGAAGATAATGACTTAATTACCTTTGCAAATTGGTGGTCAAATGTTTGAATGAGCTTAAGGTTTTCTTTCTTTGTTTTTCTTTAGCATAGACGGTTGGAGAAGATGAATACTTCATCTTTCCTTCTACTAAATTAACATTTATACGTAGATTAGTATGTAATTAAACTTGGTTAATCATAATTAATGAATTACTTAAGTAATTTTTAATTATAAACTTAAACTAAGTGCAATTCATCATCATTCTCCACTAACTCCTATTTAAAATTGGTTAAAAACCATTTGGTCCTTTGGATAAGAGCTATCTAGGTCCTGAAGCATTTTCTAAATTAAAACTCGATAGTGATTAGACTTTTACAATTTAGTCATTGAGCTTTAATTAACTATTTTCTCGATTAAATTACTTAATCAATCTTTAATATATTTTCATGTTAGCTTCATTAGTCTTTATATTGCATAATTACAGGCTTGGTTTACAGAAAGAAGGGTTTAAAATTGTATTTTTCGACCACTTAAAATCGAGTCATTAGAATTCTTCCCTCTTAAGAAATTTCGTTTTCGAAATTTACCTAGATAAAGATGGCAATATTGAGATCTCATTGTCTCTTTCGTGCTATGACTTTGCAATAAGACTTTCACCAATGACACATATTTATTTCTTAGTTCTTTCACTTCTCAAGATAAGATCTTGATCGGCTCTTCTTTGCACAACAAATCAGGTTGCACTTCTATCGCTTCCACAAGTATCATACGGGAAGGACCATATTAATATCGTCGAAGAATGAGTACATGAAACACATTATGAATTCTTTGGGCAAATGGCAGGCAACAAGTTTAACTCTTTCACTGATTTTATATGACCAGATGTACTTGGGACTTAGCTTCATTTTTCAGCCAAAGCACAAGATTTTCTTCCACAGAAAGATTTTTAGAAATACTTTCTTAGTCACGACATATTAAATTTCCTTTCTCTTCAAATCAACATACAACTTTTGCCTGTCTGAGGCTGTTTTTAATTTGTCTTATATTAGTTTCACCTTATCTTCTGCTTCTTGTATAAATTTTTGCTCAATCATCTTTTTCTCACTCAATTTTAATCAACACAAAGGTGTTCTACACCGTCGAAAATATAGAGCTTCATATAGAGTCATTTGAATGCTTGATTAGAAATTGTTATTATAAACAAATTCGACTAGAGGCAAATAACGTTCCCAAATAGCTTCAAACTCAATGATACAAACTCATGGCATGTCTTCCAACACTTGGATAACAATCTCAGATTGACCGTCAGATTAGGGATGAAAAGAAGTGCTAAAATTCAACTTCATACCCAAAGATTCATACAATTTCTTCAAGAATCTCAAAGTATAACAAGGATCTCAATCCAAGATAATAGACATAGGTACACCATGAAGTCTCACTATCTCATGAATATACACCTCAGCAAGCTTTTGAAGTGACCAATCTATTCTCACTGGTAGAAAATGAGTAGACTTCGTCAATCAGTCAACTATTACCCAAATTCTAATTCTTTTATTCGGTGAAGTTGGCATACCAACTATGAAATCCATTGTGATTTGTTCCCATTTTCACTCAAGAATTGAAATAGGTTGCAACAATCTAGTGGGAGCTTGATGTTCAGCTTTTACTCGTTGGCAAGTCAAGCATTTTACATCATATTTGATGATTTCTCTTTTCATACTTGGTCACCGATATGATTCTCGCAAATCATGATACATTTCTGTGCCACCAGGATGCGTAGCGAAAAAACCATCGCGAGCTTCACGTAGAATCAATTGCTTCAATTCAGTATTGTTAACTGCACAGATTCAATTTTGAAATCGAAGGCAATTATACTTATCACTGTTGAAATTCTTATTATCGTCTTGCTGCACAAGCTTTATTTTCTCTTCTTGTTTAGCATCTGCGGATTGCGCCTCTATTATCTGATCAATCAACAGAAGGCTTTATTCTCAATTCATCTAACCAACTACCATCACCTCAAATACTCAACTAATTGAACGCTGCTCTTAGTTCAAATACTGACTTTCAACTTAAGGCGTCAACCATTACATTCGCTTTTCTAGAATGGTAATCAATTTTAAAATCATAATCTTTCAACAATTCGATCCAGCGATGATGTCTCAAATTTAGCTCCTTTTGGGTGAGGAGATACTTGTTACATTTATGATCTGAATAGATATAACACTTTTCATTATACAGATTGTGCCATTAGATCTTTAGAGTAAACATGTAACAGCCCATTTTTCAGTGGTGCCGAAAATGGTTATTTTGAAACCTTATTTTTCGATGATCGAGTTAGTAAATATTATTTATTTATATTTAATGGTCTAATGTAGAGTTTTATTAAGTTTTGGTCTAGTAATTTTAATGATTGAATGGTTAATTAAGGTGCAAGGACTAAATTGTAAAAACTATAAAAGTTAATCAGTATTGGTTTTTATTTGTTGAAAGGCTTAATTAATGAATGCTCAGGGACTTATGTGGCAATTAGCCACATTCTAAAAAGCATGGACAATTTGTGCTTGTGTTAGATGGGAATTATAAATTAAATCTAAGGCTAATTTGGTAATTAAATAAATATTTTAACATAAACAAAAGAAACAACAAGCCATCTTCTTCTTCATTTCTTGATTTTGATTGAAACCACCATTTTAGGATTTCTTAGAATCACCAAACTTGTTTCTTTTGCATGTAAGTTCATTTTAAACTTTGTTTCTTGTAAATTTTATGTTTTTCAATATCGTTGTAGCTTAATCAACTAGCCCAAGGACAATTTTTTAATACTATTAAAATCTTCTAAAGTTACCATTAGTGATTTATGGGAGTTTTTTATTTTTAATGGTGGATTTGTAAGCTTTAATGTTAATTAGGACTAGTTTGTAAATTATTTTTGTTGGTTTTGAATTTAGGGACTAAAATGAAAATATGTTAATAATAGCACGAAATTTCTATAAATTTAAAGGCTTGAGAGATATTTAGGGATGAGTATGTAATCAGATTGAAATTTTAGGGTTTAATTGTGAAAGCTATGTTGGTTTTAGTTTTTAGGGACTAAATTGAGTAAAATATAAAAGTTTAGGTAAATGTTGTAAATTGAAATTAATAGGTCATATGCATAAATTTTAGTATGTTAAGGTACTTTGAATTGATATTTTGAACTTAATTATTATTTAGATCAAGATTTAAAACAATTGGTTGATAAATGAAGAAAAGAGAAAATTACAGAATAGTCCCTACAACTCAACTCGATAGTTGATCATACTAGGTAAGTTTACAAGGTATAGAAATGTGCTTATATGTATTTACTTTTATTGAACTGTGAATATATATATTTGTATACATTGTTAGATTGAAATTTTGAAATGTTTATAGCTTAATACTATAGGTGAGAAAGGGTCTAATTGAAAGTTTTGTATACTTGTGAAACATGATTCATGTGGATACTGAATGAATGTGTCCTAGTTATGAAATGTGTTTTGGATAAATATAGAAGTGCTCTTGTTTTGTAAATGTTCTGATTCTTATATTAATGCTCGTTTGAACGTAGTAAACGATTAGGATACGATTGGCATGCTAATAGAGTTAGATGCGCGCTTATATTGTTTGCACTGCGGTGCCCTTGTATGCACATTTGTTCCCTTGTTCAGCACTATGGTGCTCCCTAATATATTTATCGAGTATTTGAGTTATTTTTGCTATAGTTTATTGAGCTAATCAGATTTGTGTTTAAGTGAATAATGATGTTTGATATATGATGATATGCGATTGATATAGCTTGAATAACATGATCAAAGTTGAATTACTCAGTGAATTTGTGTATGATGAACTCACATGTTTCTTGTGAATTATTATGTCAGGGTATAATATCTTGTTAATTTTTTTTATTGCATTTATGTGATTCAAGGTAAGTTGATAAGAAATTTTAATCTTGTGAACTTACTAAGCTATTTAAAGCTTACTTTGGTTTTGTTTCCTATTTTCTATAGTTGATATTTTGTGGAACAAGGTTGTCATATCAACTTCAAATCTTACACTATCAAGCTTCAATCTTGGTAGACTTTGAAATCGTTTTTACTTCGATTATGTGGTGTGTATATAAGCTATTTTTGGAAATATGTTTTGAGCTTAAAGGTTGATGTTGTAAAGTGTTTATAATGTTTGATATGTAAGATTGAATTTAAAGATTTCTATGTCGTGCTTGTATGATAAATGGTGAATGTATGTGTAGTAAATGCATGCTTGTTCTGGAATCATGGAATAGTATGAGAATGGTAATGCTTAGATGGAATGTTGTGACATATGAGCTAAATGATATTAGATGTTGGTTTTGTGATATGGTAAGTTTTAGCATGTTTAAAGGTAGTTGTATGTTTGAGACCTAAATGGTCAAGTTTGGTTTGTGATTTGATAAACTTAGGAAAAATGGACTTTGATGGTATGTGAATGATATCATAGGTAACATGCCTTTGACATGGTGAATGGTTGATAATGTAATAACTTGGTTGTGATGGTGCCAAAATGGCATATTGGTTAGGCACTATTAGGATGATTTTGTGACGTGTTTTAGTTATGACATGTAGGTGTTTGGATAAGATTTTTAAGTTGATATGGTATGTATATATGTATGGTTGTGATGTCATAAATGGTAGGTTTTGATTTAGGCATATTTAAGGTGTGCTTTGGGTCACACGATCATGTCTCACACATGAGTGGTTGACACGGCCAAGTGCCACTAGACTTTAGATAACAATTAGTTTACACAGCCCAGCCACACGATCGTGTGATACTTTTTTTGGAAATTTCACACTATGACCTACATGGCTTCAGTGAGTCACACGGCCTGGATACATGACCATGTGACTCAATGCTACACGGTTTCAATTTGTCACACGGCTTAGCTACATGGCCATGTGACCCCTTTTTGCACTTTTGCCTTTCTTTTATCTAAAGTTTTAGATTAATCCCTGTATGGTCCCAAATTGATTTTAGATCTTTTGTAAGCTCGATTTAAGCTCGAAATTGTATGCAAAACATGTTTTATTTTAATGATTGAGATATAATGAATGTTTTGATGAATATTTGATTTAAATTCACATGTTCCTGTTCTATTTATTATTGTAGCATCTCGTAATCCTATTCTGGCGATAAAGACAGGTGAAGGATGTTACAAAACACCATAATAGTTAGCTCTAAACCATACACCGGATAATTTTGTTGTTGTAGGGATGCACAAGAAATTACCTTACCATCCTACATCATAGCACAATCCAATCCACTTAATGGACCATCATTAAATACAACATATTCCTTTCCTGATTCGAGCATGGTTAATATCAACATTTCTGTCAACATGGCTTTCAACTTCTCAAAACTTTCCTAACACTAGTTTCTACATGAAAGGCACATTCTTTTGCAATAGCTTTGTCATAGGCAAAGATATATTGGAAAATCCATTTACGAATCTTCTGTATTAACCAACTAAACCCAGGAAGCTTTAGATTTCTAACACATTTTTCGATGATTTCCATTGCAAAATAGCTTCAATCTTTTTGGGATCCACACAGATTCCCTCCACCAAAATAACATATCCAAGGAATACAACTCATGACAACCATAATTCAAATTTACTAAGCTTCTCAAATAGTTGCTTTTCCCGCAACACTTGCAACACCATTCTCAAGTGCTTATCATGGTCTTCTTTCGATTTTGAATATATCAGGATATTATCAATGAAGACAACCATGAACTGATCCAAATACGGCTAAAAAATGTGGTTCATGAGATCCATGAACACTGAAAGAGCATTCGTTAGCCCAAATGGCATCACTAGAAATTCATAGTGACTGTATCGCATACAGAATGCAGCTTTGGAACGTCATTGTCTTTCACTTTTAGCTTATAATATCTGGATCTCATATCAATCTTGGAGAAGACTGATGCACCTTTCAACTGATCAAACAAATCGTCGATTTGCAGCAATAGATATCTATTTTTTATTATCAACTTGTTCATTTGTCAATAATTAATACAAAGCCACATCAACCCATCTTTCTTTTTAACGAACAATAGTGGAGCTCCCCAAGGCGTTATACTGGGATGTATAAAGCCACGATCCAATAGATCTTGCAATTGGATTTTCAAATCTTTTACTTCCATTGGCGCCATATGGTGCGAAGGAATAGATCTTGCAATTGCACATTCAACCATACAATTAGGAGGTAATCCTAGCAATTCTTCTGGAAATAAATCTTGGAATTCACATACTATCCGGATCTTGCTCATTTGGCTTTCATATGAGTTCGAGTTAATAACATAGGCCAAATATGCCTCGAAACCTTGATTCAAAAGCTTATTAGCTTGGACCGATGAAATGATATAAGCTTATTAACTTATTAGCTTGAAATTACACATTCAACCATATGATTTCACCTTCGAGACTCTAAATAGAGAATTTCTTTTTACGGCAGTCTAGTATCACACTATAATTGGTCAACTAGTCCATTCCTAGAGTTACATCAAAACCGGCAAACGGCATGACCAATAGATCAACTGGAAATGATTTATTCTGGATTTCTAATGTACAACGCCTACACACATGTCAATGAAATATACTTGCTACAAGATTGGTAGCATCACCCTCTTCTTTGGTTTGGACCACATAGGCTCGTGTACGAGCTCTAGCTTCAGATTATTGTGCCACAAAACCAGCTTGCTTTCTCTGACTACTCCTCATTACCAATCCACCACGGTTATTTCTCCGATCTCTAACTGTAGGAGTAGATCTCTAAGTAACAACAAGAGTATCATTATCATTTTTCAGGCACTCTCAAGCAAAATGCTCTCGCCATCTTCTAGCATTCACTTATGTGAATCCTTCTGTAATAGTCACAATTCGAGATATCTGCATCTCTCGCAGGATGCCTAGTACTACCCATTGATACTAATGGTTGCTTGACTCAATCTTTCTTTGACTTGACACTTGGTGGAGTTGATCTCCAAGGTCCTCAAGACTCTCTGGCTCGCTTTGGCAGAAGTTGCGAACTAATGATCCTGACTCTTTTTCCAAATGCTCTGGAAGGCTCAACTTTCTTATCTAGGCCCATGGCCTGCTCAACCATCTTCTCTCACTCAGCTAGATCATTGAATTCTTTAAGCTTATGTGAGAGTAGCTGAAACCAAAGCTCATCTCGCAATCCTCAAAGGAATTGCTTGCAAATTTCTTCCTTAGTTGGCAATAACTCAATGGCATACTTGCTAAGTCACAAGAATTCATGCTCATAATCAACATCTACATATCACCCTATTTTAGCATCGTAATTCTTTCTTTTTATCTTTTAGATATAATTAACCTACATGCTTCTTTTTGAACTTTGACTGGAAGAACATGCAATCAATCTGATCTGTCAGAATATGACGGGTGACTGTTAACCACCATTGATAGGTCTCTCCTTTAAGAAGATATACCGCGCATGTAACACATTTGAGCGGTAACATTCTAACTACTGGAGAACTCGCTTGGTTGACTTTAACCATATTTTACTAAAGATCAACACCTTCCAGTACTTTAAATTTAGTTGCTCCATACTTTAACAACTCTTTTATTGGGGCTCGCTGAGCTTAAGCTATTGACACAGCTTGTGAAAAAGCTCTTGCTACTCTCTGAAGTACTGTTATTGTGTCGAATATACCCTTATCACCTCCACCCTCCCGACGAGGTCTATCAACTCTATTTTGTTGAGAAGTGATTTGATCAACACCATGTGCCTTGATCTCTACCCTGTTCTCACCTACAATGCAGTGATCACTGTTGTTGATTACCTCTTCAACAAAATTTCTCACTTCCTAAGACATTTTCAGCTATAAATAAGAAAAATTCATAATTAGCATTCATATATCAACTCAGACTCGACTTGACCTTGGCATGGACCACTAGACTCAATTTCGAACTTGATTTAGTCAGCTAATTGACTAAACCTATAGCTTTGATACCACTAAACGTAACACCCCATACCTGACTCGATCGTCAAGTTTGAACTACGGAATGTCACATTCATTATCGGAGTAACTACAATCATAATTCCAATCAATTCAATAATATATACAAGCTATTAAGTTCAATACACAATCACAATATGGCATATAATCATATTCTGAGTTTAAATGAGCTTATGAAAGCTCTTTCGATATCTCGAGGCCATTTGAGAACTAAAATGTAAAATTTTCAAATTTTATCGGTTTCGCGTCAAAACCATGAAAGGATCATGTCGTGACATCAAGGGCAAAAGCTCAATGTCACGACTTCAATAGTGTAGTGTCATGACTCTAAAAATAGGAGGTCGACGTCACAACTTCAGCAGGGGGACGTTGCAACATTGAAGGCTAATGTCGTGACATTGAAGGCAAATTCTTGCATTAGATTATTCCACCTACCAAATTGAACAACACTTATGGTTTAATGAACCAATGTGCATTCCAATTCTGCATATGATGATCATTTACACATTTCAATTCTTTAAAAGCTTTGAACTACTTATATACACACTTTAAACAATTCATGTGTCAACTTTAATCTAACATTCCCTAACCAAAAATACCAAGTTGACAATTTACCGAAGTAAAATGTGTGTCCAACACTCATCGAAACTTCTAGAGTAATATGTGTCCAGTGCTCATTAGTGGAGAACCGAAGTATAACCCGTAAACAATCTAATCCTATGGCATGTCAATTATATTCGACTATGCTTGAGACAGCTAATAGGGTATTCACAAATCAATTCATATGTTTTCAATATCACATAGTAGAATTCATGCCATTGTCATCATCATTTTTTTATCACGAAATCATTTAGCAAGTTCATAGTAGGCTCATTTACATTATGCACATCTCGATACAATTGTCGATATATTATTATTCCATACAAATCAATTCTCTTGACAAGTATAAGCTTACCTCGATAGCTAATCATGAAATCAACATATATATAAGTATAATGATCTTGGATTATAAAAGTACAAACGGAAATTGTCCGCTACTCGTCTACAATTCTCGACTTTCCCTTCTCTCATGATGGCCCAACGCCGTCTTCAACTATGTTAGATAATTCAATAATAAAATCAATATCATTTTACATCAAATTCACAACCAAATACATAGTCAAACATATTTTGTATTTTATTCAATTTATTCCTATATCCGAGTTACACGTATTTTCCAATATCTAACATCGGATCAAAATCTGATTTTACATCCTTTCATTAGGGACTTTATACTTCCTATCTATAACATAATTTCATGAAAAATTTAAATTTATTCAATTTAATCTCTAATGTTACAAAGTTATCTAACAAGTTTAATTTAGTTTCTAATTTAGTCCTTAACACAATCTAAGCTTATTATCCATTAAGCTCTTCAATTTCAAGTCTAATTCATCAATTTCTCTCTAATGGCAACTTCTTAAAAACTAAATAATTGAACAAATTGATACATGGGCTAGCTAAATCAATATTCCATGATCATAAACCTATAAAAAATTGAAGAGAATGGCTTAATTACCTTTACAAATTGGTGGTCGAATGTTTGAATGAGCTTAAGGTTTTCTTTCGTTGTTTTTCTTTAGCATAGAGTTGGAAAAGATGAATACTTCATCTTTCCTTTTCCTTCTACTAACTTAACATTTATAAGTAAATTAGTATTTAATTAAACTTAGTTAATCATAACTAATTAATTTTTAATTATAAACTTAAACTAATTGTAATTCATCATCATTCTCCACTAACCCTTTTGGTCTTTTGGATAATTGCTATCTAGGTCCTCAAGCATTTTTTAAATTAAAACTCAATAGCGATTGGACTTTTACAATTTAACTTTTATCACTGTACAACCAGGAAAATGGTTTTAACGTTTGGTCTTGATACTTGTGTCCAAGGAGATAGTCTAAGGAGTCGATGCATTCAAAGGTACAAATGGTTAAATATACCCAAAACTCTAGTATATACATGGAATAAATACTCTTTCCTTAGTGCACTAGCTTCATATCCAATTGGTGTAAGGAGACAACAAAGGGATGTTGTGGATGATGATGAAAAGAAGACATATGATAATATGTTTTACCTCTGGTATGGCACTCTGGTGCAAATCGTGACTGGTGAAAACCTGACCTTGCGGGGTTGGGTGTAACAGCCCGATTTTGGGCCTAATCGGAACAGTGGTTTCGGGACCACAAATTCGATGATGAAAAATTTTATTTTTATTATATTTTTATGGTCTAAAATTTCATAGAATGATTTTGTGAAAATTTTGTTCGAAAATTTCGACGTTTGGGCACTCAATTTAGTAAAAAGGACTA